>VWZK01020467.1:220544-350724 GCA_013396935.1 Baryphthengus martii | reverse complement strand
CTGGGCTTGTTCAGCCTGGAGAATTGAAGGCTTCGGGGTCACCTAGTAGTGACCTTCCAGTACCTGAAGGGGGCCTACGGGAAGGCTGGAGAGAGACTGTTCCCAAAGGCCTGGAGTGACAGGACGAGGGGCAGTGGTTCTAAACTAGAGAAGGGCAGATTTAGATTGGATGGCAGGAACAAGTTCTTTCCCATGAGGGTAGGGAAACACTGGGACAGGTTGCCCAGGGAGGGAGTTGAGGCCCCATCCCCGGAGATACTCCAGGTGAGGCCTGACAAGGCTCTGGGCAACCTGATGTAGTTGAGGGTGTCCCTGCTCCCTGCAGGGGGGTTGGACTAGATGACCTTTAGAGGTCCCTTCCAACCTAAACCATTCTATGATTCTATGAAAATATATATAAAAGTTGGAAAAGTCCCAAAGAAGGATTAGCATTGGAGCTGCCTGTTCCCTGATGATACGTTTGTCTTTCCAAGTTCATCTGGTTCCCTGTGAAGACAATACAGAGACAACGGCCTCCACTATCCAAGGCTAGCTACTATTTTTGTTTTGTTGTTTTGTTTTTTTCATGCTGGTTGCTTTCTGAGGCTGTTGGCAGAGTGCTGGCACACAGCTGGACTCTCAAGCAGCTGTCCTGGCAGCGGGAACCTCTGCTCTGCTTGGCAGTGATGTGTGTAAAGGAGTGGAGGTGCAGGACAGCAGGATGGGGCTCACTGGTACAGCTGGTGTCTGAACTACAGGAGGTTTTTTTCCCACTGAGCACAAGCCGACTCATTCTTACGCTTTTTCCTGTGACTTACTGTTTCATGACTGCTCCTTTGCCTGCTGGATGTGAGCCCCAGTGCTCGCTCTCTGGGGCCACACCGTGGCCTGGGTACTGCAGGGCCAGGCTGGAACAGGGGCTCTGCGCTGACCTCCCCTGTTTTTTCATTCCAGGCCCAAGAGCGAGTACTCGGAGATTGATGAGGAGGATGCTCAGGCTCCCTATGACCCCAACGGGAAGCCGGAGAGGTAGGAAGCTGAATGGGACTGGAAACAAGGGGGGCTCAGCTTGGTGAGTCCCTTTGGCTTTTGTTAATACAAGAGCATCTACTCTGTGCTGAAGTTTGCCAGCCTGGCGAGCTGGTGTTCTCTGAAAAGCAGAGCACAAGTTGGAGTTCACAGGTGATATGCCCAGGCCTGGCAAATTTTCCCCTCTAGGAGATACTCGACAGCTCTTTTGAGTTGGTGTTGTCAAGCAGGGCAGTGCGGTGCTCTGCAAAGTCTGAGACCTGATGGGGAAAATGGCTTAGGATATTTATTCACCTCTGCGGGTCTCGTGCTCTGACTGCTGGCGGTGCCCCTGCTCCCAGGTTGTTTACACTGCAGAAGTGCCTGCAGCCAGCTGTGCTCCCTGGCATGGGGCTCTGAGCTGGCTCGAAATTCGTGGTGCTGAACAGAGGAGAATCGCAGGAATGCTCTTGCCGCCTGCGGAGTCGTGAATGTTGGTTTGAGGGTCGTAGAGGGGCAGCGCTGGCGGTTGCCCGATTGAGTGGTATATAATGGTGGTGGTTGGGATTTCCTGCAGAGCTCCCTGTGGTGGGTCAGGATGGGCTGGAACTGCTCTCCGTGTGCTCTCTGGTTTTGCACCTTCTTGCAGAGCTGATGGCGACTTAACGCCCCCTGACTTGTAACCTCAGGTTTTATTACAACGTGGAGTCCTGTGGTTCTCTGCGCCCAGAGACCATTGTTTTGTCTGCGCTCTCCGGCCTGAAGAAGAAACTCAGCGACCTCCAGACCCAGCTGAGTCACGAGATCCAGAGCGATGTCCTCACAATAAACTGAGGTGCCCCCTTGCAAGAGAGCACTGAGGTGCGAATGTTGCTGAAGGACCTGCCAGTGCTCTGGGCTGAGAATTTCATCTCACCGTCTCTCCGGGCCTTTTTTGGCCCAGTTCTACTACTTGGTGACACCTGTCCCCTGGCCCTCCTTCTCAGGGAAAGCCACTGTGATGTGTTGGGTGAAGGAGGAAGGGACTTGGTGAGTGTCTTCGCTGGGACAGGCTTTGTCTCTTAAGTGATCCTGAAGTTTCACGCCAGCGTTTTGGATTCTGGCCGCGTGGTGTTTTCATTTGGGCAGCATGTCCCTCGGTTATGCAACCCTATCTTATTTGCATGTCTGTTCCTTACTGTGCTGAATAAAGCCTTACCCCCCTCCCATGTACTGTCATCCTTAAAAGCTCATCTGGGGCTGCAGGAAGAGACGTGACATCATTTACTTCTCTCCAGTAGACATGAACTTAATGAGATGTGCTTTGGAGAGAGCATAGCTCTCCATCGCTGATTGCTGCTCTTACCTCCTGAGGAGACCAGAACTGCCATTTACCCATCCAGTGCTGGGTTTAAAACAGGTATTTGAGGCTGGGCGGGTAAGCGAGGTTCTGCAGAAGGCAGTGCTGCAGGGGAGCCCAAATGGGCCCGGTGGACTTAGCTGTAATTAAAGACTCCTTCTGAGCAGACTCAATGTGTGCGTTATATGGTCTCTGTGTTAGAAGCTGAGATGCCTGGAGCCTGTCATTAATAACCCCTGGCTGACAGCTGCCGCTGTGCCCACTGCCACAGGTTGTGCGCTGGACTGGAGCTCGGTGCAGGTCCCAGACCGTGACCACCGTGGCACACTGGGGGTACTCAAAGGCCCAAAGGGCGTCAGCGATCACCCAAATCACCCTTTCTCCTCCTGTCTGGCAGAACCCAGCAGGACTTGGGATGAGCTGCTTGAGGACTTTCCTGGAGAGATCTGCCTCTTCCTTACCATGGTGGCCGGGAAGGAGGGGAAGCCGGGTGCCACCGCATCTTGGGGAACGGTGATGGATATTCAGCAGCCTGGGTCAGAGCTGCCTTACCCTTCAGGGAGGTCGATGTCCTTCTTGTGGCACAACTTGACTGTGCTGTGGCTCCCTCACCCTGTTCCTTGGAGGGGGAGTGCTGACATGGCTGTCTCGCCTTGAGGCCAGGGCTCTACCTGCAGTCATGGGTAACTGAACTGGCACAGCTCTAAGAAGGGGGAAACAGAGCAGCTTGAAACTCCTTTGCCCTAGGGACTTGGAGCCACCGTGGCCCTGGCACATCTCCGGAGCTGTGGGTGGCTTGAGGTGAGGGGTGACAGTGGGGTACTTGCATCTAGTTTTCATTGTGAGTTGTTTGATGGAGGGTGGCAACTCGCTCCACCCTTTTCACCTTCCCAGTGGTTTTAGGGCTTCATTTGAAGTGTCCTGGCTGGGGCTGGAGGCAGAACAAAGCTTTGAGCCACACAGGCTGCCAGGAGCACTGGGAAATCTCCACTGTCAGCATTTTTCTCTCTGACAACCACTACTCCCACTTGCATTTCCTGAGCGTGTTTGGATGGAACAGACAAACAGGAAGGGTAGATAAGGGTTGTTTATTCACTGATCAACTCCTTAAAAAAAAAAAAAAAGGAAAATCCAAACATTTTTGGTAATAAATATTCAATCTTTTCCAGACGAGGTGTATAGCCAGGAAGAGAGTAGGTTACACCTCTCACCCAGGTGGTGCTGGGGTGCCGATGAGCCCCTCAGTACCTGGATGCGCTGTAGCGAGCAGTCCTTCTCCATCCTGCTGTCCCCCAACGTCAGCCACAAGCTACACCAACCCCAAGACATAGTAATTACAGACCACAGGTTCCCACATCACAACACTCCTCTTCCCCAAAGCATGGTCCTGGAGCTTTAAGGGTGGAAATAAAAACACCGACGACCCAACCCAGACTGAAAGAAGACTCCAAAGAAACACCAAGGTTTGCACAGTAATAAAAAGATAGCCCTTCTAAATGAGGTCAATAAGTAGAACTAGAAAAACTGAATTGCTTTGCCCAGGAAGCCCGGCTGCCCTGCTGGGCGAGGGCTTTTACCTGGGCGCACGGGTGGATGAGGAGGGAACAAGGACACTGGGAATGCGCTGAGAGATGCGGCTCTGCTCCCTTTGGATGCTACTGGCCAAAACTGGTCCCTGGGTTGCCCACCAGGAGATAAAAAGGCCGCGGCTGTGAGTGGAGGAGTACTGGGATGGGAGCTGTCCGGGAAAGCCGGGGGGAGGGGCTGGGCTCTGCCTGGCCACACACCCCAGCTGACACCCCTGTAAGGAAAACCAGTTTGTCCTGAGACATCTCTATTCTACAGCAATTGTTTAAGTAGCGTTGAGAAGTGCAAATAAACATCTCAGAGGTGGCAGGGCCATCCCCAGGAGCCCCCACTCTCCACTGGGGGGGTGACATGCTGAGACCCCACCACTTCAGCCTGGGATGGCTGCATCCTCCAGCACTGCTCCATCCCTGCAGCCGGGAGATGCTCCAGCCTTTCCCCTCCTTGCAGAAAACACACCCAATTTCTTGACAATCCCCCTGTCTTCTCCACCTCCCCGCCGTACCTCCAAGAGTCCAAAACCTCTGAGCCAATGCTGCCTGAGGGCTCCTCAGTGGCCATGAAGTTTGCATTTGTTTGAAAAGGAAAAAATCTCTTATAATACAAATACTCAATATGTATTTCAAGTTGGTTGAGGCTGAGCCAGCTGTCACCTCTGGCAACGTCAGGCCAGGGCATGAACCAGTGTCTGCTGCACCAAGGTTTTGGTACAGAGGATGCCCCAACTGCATCCTCGCCACCCCTCAGTGAAGAAAATAGGACTCCTGCCGCAGTCCCCCCGCCCCGTGCCAGTTCATGGGGATGATGTGGGCTCCCTGCTTTCAGGCTTGTCGCTTTTAGAGGACTTTGGCTTCAGCAAGATGAACCTGTTGAGGATGTCGGTGTCCGAGTTGGCCTGGGTGCCCACGTATGCCTCCCCTGGGGACAAAGCAGAGGGCAGGTTTGTGGGGAGAACACCCTGGGTGCTGGAGAGGCAGCAGCTCCTTGGTGGAGACACTCACCAGCATAGCTGGAGGACTCGGCCATGTTCTGGGAGCCTGTGATGTGGTGCCAGTAGGCACTTCGGGGCAGCATGGTGGTGGGAGTGCAGGGGTAGGAGAAGTGCTCAGTGCCCTTATTCAGTAGCTGTGGTAGGTAAGAGTTGGGGTGAGGGTGACACAGAGTGTCCTGAGACCCCCAGCTGTGACCCCAGGGTGGGCTGGAGCTCACCCTGACATTCTTCTCCATCTCTAACAGGACCCTTTTGTGCTGCTCAGCGATGGCCAACGTGGCGCTGTGCACACGTTGGTAGATCTGCTCACCCTCCTGCGTCTGGAAGGTGTAGAGACCTTCTCCCGCATTGCACATCCTGCAGGGAAAGGACACAGGGCATCACCAGGGGCCCCAAGCTGAGGAATGATTAAAAATACGCGCACCCCCCGATGGCAGCTAGCCCAGCTTCCCATACTTTAAGTGCTGTTCTCATGTCTCCTCTGTGGTGCTGAACTGGGACCACCCTCAGCTTCAAAACTGTGGGGCACCCTATGTGGGCCATGGCCATCACTCCGGCATCAAGCCTGTCCTGGGGTGATGGCAGCAGGACCACCTCTCTGGTGCATCCAGCAGGATGAAGGCGCTCACAGTGGTTCCTGGTCCCCACAAGAGTAACGTCTCACCGTCCAGCCTCAAAGGTGAAACGGGTGGTGTCACGCCCATAGCGGCGCAGGGAGCAGAGGGGCCAGGAGACCAGCTTCACCCGGGGGTTGTGCATGTCCCAGAGGTAGATGTTTTCATGGGTAATCTGCAGCTTGCACTCGCCGTAAATGTCTAGGTTGGGGCAGGGGAGGAGGAACACATTGAACTGGTCTGGAGAGGGGAAAAAAAATACGAAAAGAAAAATAATTTAAAGGGGGTGTAGCAGGGCTGAGCCACGAGCGAGTGCCCTGCCACCATGCGCTCACCCGTCTGCTCACACTGCACGCCGGGCGCCAGCAGGTCGGGCTCCCCCAGGCTGATGTTGTTCAGGCGAACACTCAAGCACTCCACCGACAGCGTCTTGTACCACTCCTCTGCCTCCAGCTCTGCAAGGCATCGCAGCAGCCCCTGGGTAACCCCGGCCAAACCGGGGTGCCCCAGCCCAGCACCCTCAGCCTGGCTCCCCCGGGTGCTGCCCCATACCCGAGTCGCAGGTGAAGGTTCGGGCAGAGTCATCGGTGAAAACGATGGCCACGGCCTGTCGCTTGGTCTCCTTGGGCAGCCGGGTTATGCACTTGACATTGCTGATCTCAGTGACCTGCAGAGGAGCTGGGGAAGGTCACTGAGGGCTGCATCCAAACCCAGCCCCACTGCACCCAGACCCCAGCCGCTGCACTCAGGATCTGGCTGCTACTGCACCTGGAGCCCAGTGGCGCCCAGACCCCAGTTCCTGTTGCACCCAAAACTGGCCTCTGCTGCACCCAGACCCTGGCCCCTGCAGCATCCAGGCCCTGGCTGCTGCACCCTGACCAGCCACTGCTGCACCCATACCCTGTCTTCTGGACTGCACCCAAACCTGGCTGCCACTATACTCAGACCCCAAACCCTGCTGTGCTCAGATCCTGCTGCGCTCAGCCCCAGCTGCATCCCCCTGGAGCATATGGAGCGACGGCCATCAGCTCCAGCCTGGCAAGTTCAGGTGAGGAGGGAGGGACCCACTCCAGCACAGGTCCCCAGGCAGCATCCCAGTACCCCTCCACTGCACCCCCTCACCTTGGGGCACCCACGCAGACATGCTGACTTCTCATCCGGATACTTCTCCAGGCGCTGGGGCCCTTTGCTGGAAGCTTTCCGGAAGATCAGCCAACACCGCCGGTAGATCTGCCAGACAGAGCATGATGGCGGCTGCTGTGGGGCAGGTGGGGGTCCCTGTCTCCACCTCCTCCCCGTGCTCCCATCCCTTTCCCCAGGACCCTTGCCCAGTCCCGCTGACCCTGCTGGCCTAGGGACATGACAGGACATTGCGGATGGGGCTATCCCAGGGCTGCCATCACCCCACGCCCATCAGTGCTAATTACAGAGCTTAATTAACGAACATGGACAAGACTCCCAAAGGGACCCCCATCGCAGCATCTCCTCATCCCCTCTGCTGCAGCTCCTGCCTCCGGGGCTGGTGATGCCATCATCCCCAATCACGTCGTCCTCCCCATCAAGACCGATTCCTTTGTTCTCCCTAATTAGCGTAAAATTACCCAGCATGCTTGTTGCTGCCGGCTCCGAGCGATAGAGGCAGGCGACCAAACCCCCTGACCCCCCACCTATGGGTGCTGCGCTCCAGCACCGCCTAATCTGCACCCAGCAACGCCCTCATCGGCACAGGGCAATCCCGGTGTCAAAACTGGGCATGCAGGGAAACTGAGGTACAGGGGTGGGTGGGGTTCAGGGACACCTCCCAGATCCACGCCGTGCTCCATGTCTGGGGCGGGGTGGGGGGGAACGCCCTGTGCAGGATGAAGCCCCCTGACACTGCTGGATGATTTGGTTACTACCATGTGGGCTGCTGCCCACCCTCCCCCTGCCAGCACAGCCCCCAAAATGCCACTTATTCAACCCCAAACCAGGGGTGCAGGTTGCAGTAAGAGGCAACGTGGCCAGGGCACCCACACCCCAAATCCACGGATACCCCTTTCCACCCTCCATTCCCTGAGATCTTCCCCCCTACTCACCCCCAGCTTCTTGCTCTTCATCCTCACGTAGCCTTGCTTGATGATGTCGTTAAAATTCGTCGCCATGGTGACGGCCCAACGGAGTAGGGGATATTTTGGGAGGGGGGGCAGCCTTCACCTTCGCCTCCCCCTCTCCATCCTTTTTCTCCGTATCCCCCCTGCCTCACCACCAGCACAGCTGAGCGCTAACGGCGGCCCCCATCCTGGCTGGGAAGGAGAAATGACAGATCGACGGGTGACATCTTCAACTCCTTCCCGCCGCCTCCTTCTCCTCCTTCTCCTCCCTTCGCTGCCTCAACCATCCGGGTGGAACAACCCAGGGTTAACCCCTGCCAGTGCGGAGGTGCCAGGCCAGCCCACATCAGTGGTCCCCTGCTGCCAGCGCCAACATGTGTCCCAGGGGACATCTATGCCGGCCCTCACCCTCTTGTCTCCATCAGGTCTCACACTGCCCCTCCTTCCTCTCAGGCTGCTCACCTGGGCAGCAACATGGTCCTGGTCTCTGAGCATCAGCAGCGTTGAGCGTTAACGACCTGCCCAGCCAAGCCAGCTCTGCTGTGGGGTGTTTCAGCCCTGGCACCGGGTGTTTCAGCCCTGGCACTGGGTGTTTCAGCCCTGGCACCGGGTGCCAAAGGCACCCTGCCTCCCATCCTGGCACCTCCTAGCCTCCCCACGAGGTCAGTCTCTTTCAGTCTGGTTCCCACCTGGTCCTGCCACCCAGGGGGACCCTCAGCCCCTGGTGGCAGGGCCAAGCAGGGACCAAGTTCCTTTCCCAGTACTCAGGGAGATCCAGCTTCATCCATCCCGTCAGGCCCAGAGAGGCCGTCCCGCAATGCCCGCGTCCCAGCGTCCCTCACTAGCAACCACAATTACTGCCACGGCCAGTTTGGATGCCACTAGGGTGGCTTGTGGCCCACCCTAAGAGCCAAGCTGGCCCTGCTGCCTGGGACCCCACAGCAGGTCCTGTGGCACTGGGGTCTGCTCCAGTGGCCCGTGGCCTCTTGGAACCAGGGAGTGGGGATACTGGGAATTGAGATAGTACCCCAGGGACCCTCAGCTGTCCCGAGGGGACAGCACTCGCCTCTCAGGGGAACATGCCCACACCCCAGCACCCCCACCCCACGCACACCAGCACCCTAACCGAATTCAGAGATGCTGGGGGAGCCCCTCCTGCCCCAGCCCACTCCCCGATCTGTCACCTCGGTCATTCCCAAACCTGAGCCCCCCTGACACCTCCACCACTCCCAGATCCCACCAGCANGTCAGAGCCACAACCGGGCCCCTGGGAAAGTTTGTCCTCCTGCGTGCACGTTTGGCTTCCGAGTGAGCGCCGGGAGCTAGGCTCAGGCCGATGTCTCCTTGTCCCCGTTCCCCTTTCTGCCTCACAAAACCGCTTTTCAGGGACCCCACTGTAGGCACCTCAACCCCCACAGCCTCATTTGTTGGACCATAAAATAAAAGAATAATCGCTGGAAATAAAAGGGCATTAAAAAATAACGTCACAAACAGCAAAAAGACGTGCTTTTAGCAAATCAATTAAAAGGCAGAACAAGGGGATTAGCTAGCTCATTGAAGTATTCATTTTTAATATGTTTGTGTCCGAGCTCCACCAAAGCCCCATAAGACCTCTGCTCTATGGGGACTGGTCTGCAGGTGCCTGGGCTGGGGTGGTCAGCACCCATGGGTGAGCACCCCTGCCTCCTTGGGTGCAGATGCAGCCATGTCTATGGCTATAAGCATTACCAGCCTCCACGCAGCTCCCACTTCTCACTTCCTAGGCACAGGGACAGGCTTTACCCATGAGCTGGGATCATGCCAAGGTGTGGGGGCAGAGATGGCAGCGCGGTGACACCCACAGCCCCATGTGTGGCTGGCAGAGAAACGCCATTTCTCCCCTGTGCTGTCCCCTCCCGTCCCCTTCATCCTTGTTCACATGGGGGTACAGAGCAACAGCCCAAGCCACCACCAGAGCCTGGGCCCCTCTGGGCTCTGTAGTTATAATTAAAAAGATCATATACAAATACATACATATATATATAATATATATATTAAAAAAGTGGGCAAGAGAGCATGGCTGGCTGCAACGCTTGGTGCCCCTCTCTGCCCTGCGCTTCCTCCTCCTGGGCTGCTCAGTGGTGCCGGCTTTGGTGGCCACATCTGTGTCCCAGGAAATGACAGTGGCCAGTGGGCACTGGATACTATCCAAGAAGCAGTGGGCTTGGAGTATCCCTGGGCAAATTCTTCCCCACCACTCCATGCCTCAGTTTCTCCATCCGTACAAGGGTCACCACAAGGTTGAGCCCTGTGGCAAAAGGCACTCGCGCAGAGGACCGCCATGGGACATTCCCGCGGCGGTGGCACCCGGCCCTGGGCTCTAGGGCACCTGGATCTGCAGGTCCTCATCCTCATCAGGGTCACTGGTGCCATCCCCAGCATCATCGGGACCGAAGCGGGCGCTGCGCATCTTGCCGAAAAGTGGGGTGCTCTGCTGCCGCCGCAGCCTGCCAAGGGAGAGCTGCCGAGGCGGGGGCGGCGGGGTGCAGCCCTGGGCGGATGTCGAAGCCGAGCCCACCCTGCTGCATCCCTACAGCACGACTGCACCCTGGTGCCACACCACTGCTGTGGCTCCCACTAAGCTCTGAGCGCACGATCACCCACAGGCTTGATTGCCCCCCCCAGATATGGGCCAACCCCCCGGTGTGGTTTTGAGGAGCCAAGGACGATGCTCGACACAAGTCGGGCACCAGCTAACATCTCCTGGGGCCGGACACAGCCATTGCTGGGCATCTTGGACCTGAGCAGGGAGGAGTTCTCCCCCTAAAACAAAGATCCTCCCTAAAAACCCAAGAGTCTCCATTCCCAGTAGTCTGTGGTGGTTTTAGTTCCTTGCTCGCCCTTGTGTGAAAATCCATCAATAAAAATTTATGAATTTGAAATCGATGGCCCAGGACCTGGCCAGATATGACCGGTTTGCTGTGCTTTACTGGAAAGTATGGATTATTTTAAGGGCAGGCGCATGGGGAGTCTGGAGGGTGGGGGGAGACGAAGCCTCCATTATTCCTCCATGATTTAATGAAGATGTCCCAAGAAAATAAAGGAGAATTATAAACACAGCCCCCCCAGTGTCACCTGGAGACACAGCATCGATCCCTCATGGCCATTTCAGCTCTTTATTGCTGAGAGGGGAAGCGAGGCCAGGGAAAGTTTTTAAATACAATAAAAGCCACCCCCTACTTCCCCAAACCAGTGTGGGATGCTCAGAGACTGCCCTGAGCCCTTGGTATGGGTGAGTGAACCCCCAAGCAGTGTAAAACTGAACTGTACCGGGCTGTGGGTGGCCTTTTACTCCCCTTAAACTGGGAGAGAAATGCCATCCTCCTTGCAGTGGGATGAAGGCTCCTCCAAGGATGGCTGCACACCCTCCAATGACACTGCAGGCACTTTGGCCACACTTAGCCAGGGTTCAGCCACAGAGCTGCTGGTTGAGGGATGGTGACAAGAACACCATCCCACTCATGAGCCCTTGCTGGTCCCACCACGGCCCATCCCAATCCCCTGCTCACCGGGACTGCAGATGCTCCAGTTGCACCTGAAAGCTTTCGCTCTGCTCTGTCTGCTCATCCAGCGACCGCTGCAGCTTCCGCGTTTGGTTGTGGGCCTCGTCCAGCTGTGGGGTGGGATGGGGCTGTCGGCAGCTGCAGAGGGAGCGGAGGTGCTCACCCCTGTCCCTTCCACCAGCCCAAGCTACCCCACCTCATCCTCGGCTTGGGCCAGCTCCTTCTTCAGCTCCTCCACCCTCAGGCGCAGCTTTTTCACCTCACCCTCATGCTGCTCCACACGGCGGTTGGCATGGGCCAGCTCAGCCATCTTCTCCTGGTACTGCTTTTTCAGCTTGGTGTGGATGTGTTTCAGGTCAGCCAGCTCCTGCAGTGTCATGGGGTGAAGGGCTGAGTGGGTGAGAGCCACCTCACTGCCACGTGTCCCCTTCTCCCTCCCCAGGGACCAATCCCACTACCCCACCCCACGATAGAAGAAGACCCAATGGAGGAAGAATGGAGTCACTGTCACCCCTTAATGAAGGATGGTGGCAGAATTTGGACTTGAGGAGGTCTTGGGGAAGCTGAGCCACCGCTTAAGTGACAAGGTCACTCAGGGAAAAGGTGGCAGGGGACAGGGCCACCCTCATGGCACCTTGTTTTTCTCAAAGAGCTCAGCCTGGATGGTTTTGAGGTCGGTGTCCAGGGCGCTGGCTGTCTGGCGCCGCTTGCGAGCCAGCACCTCCTCCAGGTCCTCAATTTGTGCCCGCAGCTTCTTGTTATCCCGCTCCAGGTTGAGCTTCTCTGTCTCCAGCCGCTCCCGACGGCCCCACTCAGCCGCGTTCTCCTCCTGCAGCCGCTCCATCTGGGACAGGGACATAAGGTAGCTGGGGGGCAGTAGGGATCCATCTCAACACTCCCTTCTCCCCTGGAGTTGGGGGTTCAGCCTCACCTCTGCACGCAGCTCAGCCAGCTTCTTGTCCATGCTGGAGCGAGCACCCAGCTCGTCCTCCAGGTCCTCAGAGATGCGCCCCAGCTCATCCTGGTGGATCTCCTTCAAGATGTTGAGCTGGAGGGGGGTGGGGGGGGCAGGATACAGCAGCTACCTTGTGCGACCTGAGCCCTGCCCGCACTTATCCACCCAATCTCTGCTGATGGACCAGCTGGTTCAATAGTACTAATTAAGGTCATCAATGAGCACCCAGGAGTAGGGAAGGTGGCTGTGGGTCACCACATCCACCCATCAGAACACACCACCCGCCGGGGGACAGGCTACCCCCTGGGGCACCCCTGGTCCCCAGGCACCTTGCTCACCTGCTTCATCACCTCCTGTTTGTTCTTGTTGAGCTCCTCGTACTTGATCTTCCACTGGCTAAGCTCACCCTCCAGCTTCTCGATGCTCTTGCCAAGTGCCATCTTGTCCCTGGAGAGAGGCAACACTGGTGACAGCTAGCAGGCCCCCATGAGACGTACCATCCCTGTTGGGACTGGGCTGGGCTTGGCTGACACCCCGTAAGGATGACGCCCTGAGCACTCACTCTCTCTCCTTGAGCAGCACTTTCTGGGACTCATCCAGCCTCAGCTTCAGGGCTGTGACTTTTGTAGCATCCTCCTCTACGACACCGACATCCTCCCAGAACAGGCGGCTCCGTTCTTGGCGGGTAAAGGAGGCTCGGGGGCCCCGCTGCTCCCAGCTCTCTTCCTGCTTGCTTGTCAAGATGTTTTCCATCAGCTCCAGCTCCTACAGCACCATGGGTGGCCCAGTACAGGGAACAGGGTGAAGGGGAAGCCCTGGCTTCCCAACCCCTACAGCACCCAGCTTTCACCCTCCAGCCAAATCCAGCAGCGTTCCACCCTCTGGTCCTCTGGCAGCAGAGAGGGAACAGCCAGAGCAGCTGGAAATAACCCTGGGGTTGCTTTGGTGTCCCTTCCTTCTTCCTGCCTACAGCACCGACCTCTGCCAGAAGCCTGTACAGACACTCTGGCATTTGAGTCGTTGGTGGGAGATGTCACTGGCACTGCTGCAGCCCCTGTTCCCTCCACCAGCACGCTGATTTTTGCCTAATGCCTCCAAAAGGCAAGCCCCAAGAAAGGGATGAGAGCCAGTGCCAAGGTGATCTTGCTGCACAGGACTATGGGTGTCCTGGATTCCTCCGATGACACTGTTCCGAGAAGGGTCTGAACTCCACCCCTCACAAGACATCTGAGCCCCAAGACTGCTCTGAGAGGGGTGAGCCCCAAATCTGCTCCAAGAGGGGTCGGATCCTAGGACACTGCTCTGAGAGCTGAGTCCCCCCATGCTGCTTTGAGGGGTCTGACTTCCTCCCTCCTCATGCTAATCTAAGTGAGATCTGCCCCCTTACACCACCCGTCTTCACAGGGCAGGGAGTGACCCTGCAGGCACACGCAGGTAGTGGTGCTTGGAGTTGAGGAACCGCCGTGGCATCCCCCCCTCACCTTGCTTTTTTGTGGCGCCTCAGCCCCCACATCCCGCACAGGCTCATGCTCAGGGTCAGCCTCTCCTTCTGCTCTATCGGCATCGGGAGGGCTGCCGGTGCCAGGCCATCTGTGAAGCTGTGCCGGTGGGCGGGCAGGTGGCGGGCGCTCCTCCTGCCGGTCGCGGTCCCGGCGCAGGCTGGCCAGTTCCTTGGTGAGGGCCTCTAGGCGATGTCGCAGCTGTCGCACCTCCTCGCGGGCCCGGTTGCGCTCAGCTCGCACCTTACTCCACTTCTCCCGCCAGTTGGCCGTGCAGTCCGACCACCATCGCATGGTCTTCTCCATCTGGGCTGCCCGCGCCCGCGCCTCCTCCAGCTCCCGTAGCCGCAGCTCCTCCCGCCCTTCCCAGTCCCCTTCCAGCAATGCTGGAGCAGGGCCAGGAGAGGGTGTCCCGCTGGGTGGGGATGGGGAGGGTTCCGGGGCAAGCAGAGCCAGCAGCGAGCCGCTCGGCAGCGATGGGGAGCTGGCCAGGTGCGAGGCCCCGCTCTGGCTCATGGTGGGTCTACCCTAGGACATGGCTATCACTGTCATGGTAGCACCTCTGCCTAGGGACCTGCGGGAGACAGGAGGGGTCAGGAGGGCCCCAAGGGCTGCAGGAGGTGGCTGGAGTGAAGGAGGAGCATGGCCTGTGGTTTTTAGGGGCAGCAGACTGAGTGATGAGGTCCCCAACATGGACCCCAGTCAGGTCTCTGAAAGAATTCTGGTGATGTCCTCAGTCGGGTCAATAATGATGACCCCAGCAGGAAGCCAAGCGATGGCTTGTCCCCTGTGAAGACCTCAGTGAGGTCCCCATCAAGGACCCTGGCAGGGTCGTCATTGAAGATCCTGGCAAGGTCCCTGGTGATGGCCCTAGCAGGGTCCCTGGAGAAGACCCTGCCAAGGTCCCCGGTGAGGACCGCAGCTCACTGCTTCACTACCGGCACAAGCCTGGCCCAGGGCACACCTCTGCTAGCACACTGGAGGCAACAACGTCTACGTGTCATCCAGATGATGTCATGCACGAAGTCATCTGGATGACATCATCTGCAATCCTCTGAGACCCTCCCCGGTGCTGCGGCCGAGGCAGGGAGCCGGCTGCACCCCGAGGGTTGAAGCCCGGATCCGGCGCCAGCGGGGCAGGAACAGCTCCGGGAGCTCGGACTGGCCCCGGTGGCAGGATGCGCGCCAAGTCGGCCAGACAGGGCGGCCGGACAGCGACGCCGCAACAAAGAGCCCGTGTCCCGACTCGGACCTCCCAGCCCGGCTCCGCCCGCCGGGTAAACCGCCCCAGGAAACCTTAATGGGAGGCTGCTGGGAGCCCTAATGGGATAAGTACAGAGCCCGGGCGCGGGGAGCCCGCAGCCTCCTGGCGGCTTTCGGGGCAGCGAGGCCACACCTGCCGCCGGAGCAGGGGGAGCAGCGGCCCGTGACAATTATGTGCTTTGCAAGGGGCAAAAAATTAATTAGTTTCTCTGATGGTATCTGTTGAAAAGGGGAAGTTTTGGTAAAACTCGGGAGGAGGCGAGCGCTGGCTGCGCTTAGCTGCTGTCCCGGGGAAGAAATGCGGGTCCCCTCAGGACCCAGCACCGGCAGCCCGCCCCCCACCTCCGCTGCAATACCCCCGGGAGTACACGTGGAATACCGGCACCGCCCGCGGGAGCGCGCCTGGATCACGGACAACCCCCGGGAACATCGGCACTGCGCGGCGTCCGCGGGAGCGCGCCTGGATCTCGGCACGCCACGAAACCCGGGANCGGGGCGGGGGGAACGGGGGAGGCTGGTCCCGCTGACGGGGCCCGGCCCGGGGAGTCGGGTGCGTATTCTGCCTCCGTGGGGGTTCCGCTGTGCTTTTGGCAGCAGTGTTGCTCTTCTGCGTGTGCTTACACGCGTGGGTTCGCAACTGGTTATGCTCGAGGTGATCCACGGGAGTTTGCACGGGAGGCCTTGCACAGGCTGTGCACAGTGTGTTCCGTGTGGGTGCACGATGGCAGGCTGCACACGCAGGCTGGTGGGTGTTTTCCCACGGTGAAGTTTCTGCGGACGCTTTTACACGCAGGAGGGTTGCACACAAGCATCTGTGCGTACCCAGGGATGCCTGCACAGGCTGTACACAGACGTGCGTTTGCACAGGAGAAGTTGCACGCTGCTGAGTGCATGTGGTTGTTGCTCACAGGTGCTGGCAGACGTGCTCAGGAGAAGTTTACTCAGGAGTGTGACCTTGTACATGCTCATGTTCGCACGTCATGCTCGCATATGTGTGAACAGGTATTCGCACACGGGCACGCCAGCACACAAGTGTGACGCACGTGGGACTGCAGCAGCTTGGCCCCCAGCTTCTTTCCAGCTTGGGCCCCTTCAGGGTTTGAGTGTTTCTGGAGCTGCTGGGGCTGTGGCTTCCAGGATGGGCATCCGGGACTGGAGCAGGCCTCACCCCTTTTCCCTGTGATCCTGGCTGCTCCCGCAGGATTGTCATCACTCTGCTCAAATCCATGAGTTGGAGGCTGAAGCTTGGGAAGACACACAGCATTCCCACCCAAGGGTCCCCATGGGTGAGCAGGTCCCAGATGGCTATGCAGCGCTGCCCACCACATCCGCACACATCCCAGAGCTGGCTCTGTTATTTATCAAGGACAGAAATGTTGTAAGTGATTCTCAGGCAGAAATGCAAGCAAGGTTATCAACTTCTACAGCTGTGGCTGGCGCCCTGGAAGGAGCGCAGAGATTAGCAGAAGCCAGTTAAGAAGAAACATGAACTATGGCTGGCATCCTCGAGAACCCCTCTTCAACAACTACCAGGGACCACCAGAGACCACTGAAGACCCCCTGGGAAGCCGCTTGGGGATCCAGGCCGCATGCTTAACCACTATGCGTATAGGATAATTAGTTCCCAGAAATAAAATGAATATGTATAATCTTTCCAGGAAAACTAATGCCTATTATTTAAAAGGAGGACTATAAGCTTGGAGAGGTGCCAGGTACGTTATGCACAATAGGTGGAACTATCCTCCATGCGTCCAGCGCCGCATAAAGAAATGCCTGCTTTCTAATGCTAAATTGAGTGTTAGTTCTTCATTTACTGCAGTTACAGTAACAGCTTCATCCTGCTCCCAACTAAGCACCAAAGCCCCAGAACACCATTTCCTCCAATATTTTTGCCTTTGCTTCATGCTTTGCAGCCAAAAAAAAATTGGGAAATACAAGCAGCAAACAAGAGTTGTGTCCCACGGAACACAGAATTATGCCATGGGACACCATTGACACTCTTCTCCTCCAGCATCAAGCAAAGCAGGGAAAAATAAAGCAAAACTGGAAATGCCTGTGCATGTTCTCTTCAAGAAGTCTACTGGTGACTGGCCACGAGCCTGATGTAAGACCATTTACTTTAACAATTTGAGTTCAACCTGTGAGCCAGTTTCTCAGCCGGTGTATTATGCCTTTGTGTAGCTGTGGGCTGAACAGTTCACCCAGAAGGATACTGTGAGAAACAGTATCAGAAGCTTTGCTAAAATTCAAACCTGCCACATTTACGGGCTTCCCTTGGTCATCTCAGGGGGTGACCTTGTCACAAAATGAAATGAAGTTGGCTCAACTGGACTTTCCCCTCATGAACCTGTGCTGACTATGACTGCATTGTCTCAAGTGTTTTTCAGTAACCCTGTTACGGAGGCACCCACAAAAAACCAGAAGCTGCTATCCAAAAATGGGGGTTTATTGCAACCAGGGTTTCCCAGCACTCCTTCTGACCAAATACAGGTTTCAGTGTCTGTTGTGAATTAACTACTACACAGCAAATTCCTAAACCTTAAGAAAAGATGAACCAAAATGGGAACACACTCATAAAGGGGAAACCTCCCACACAAGAGTGCCCAAGATATCACTCACCCGAAGGTGTGTGTGTGTGGGGGCTCACTCAATCCGTGGAGACTCCCTCAATCCATGGCAGTATCCTTGGACATTGTGTCCAAGGGGAGGGTCCGACTGCCTGGCCTGCTGCTCTGCAGAGAACCAGCTCCTCTGTCTCTTAGGCAGGACCCCATTTATACCCTAGTCAAGAGGGTATATGACCACAATGCACTGTGGTCATTCTCACTGGCTGAGGGCACAAGCCCAGACAAAACATGGAAAAGCCAGGACAAGCCCAGCCCCTGAGCCCGTTGACTGAGGAGGCCAGATCCTGAGGTGCCAGGTAAGCAGTGTGAGGTGCAGCTTAATGGGCAAGGCCCCGATCTGCTCCTGCCCAGGTGACAAACTGCTCCAGCACACCCTGTGTGCTGTTTCATCTGTGGAGGAGGCTGCACCTGCTGCAAACTTCTGGAATAACCTTCTCCATAGTTTTAACAGACACTGAAGACTGACAGCTCTGTAATTACCAGGACCTTCCCTTCTTGAAAACTGGGACAACTTTTGCCAGCTTCCAGTCAGCTGGGACCTCTCTAGACTCCCAAGACAGTTGAGAGAAATCCTGCAGTGACATCAGCCAGCTCTTTCAGCACCCTGGGATGGATCCCATTTGGCCTCACAGACTCCTGAATCCAGCTGGAGCAGCAAGTCTTGAACAAGGTTAGGGTCGGCTGGGAGTTGTCATCCGCTCAGTCACGGTATTCCAACACAAGACTCTGGTGGTTCTAGGGCCCATCTCTGGTATTAAAGAACAAGGTGAAGAAGTCATTAAACATCTCGGCTTTATCTATGTCCCTATTTGTGAGGCGACCAACCTCATTAAGTAATAGACCACTGTTATCTCCGATCCTCCTTTTGCTTTTAACATAATTTTAAAGGCCCTTTTTGTTGTCCTTCACAGCGCGGACTGGCTTGAACACTAGTTGAGCTTTGGCCTCACCAATTTTCTCCCTGCAGTGGTGAACAGCATCTCCATAGTCCTCCCGCATCGCCTATCCCTGCTCCCAACGTCCATACACTTTCCTTTTCCACCTGAGTCCTAGCAGCAGACCCCAACTGAGCCCCGATGGCTTGGCATCCCACGCTGATCAAACAGTGCCATGTTAATGCTCCGCTGGAAGCCTGGCTTCTGGCGTGGTGGCACCACCATGGTACCTGTGCTGCAAGAGTAGCCAGCCCTGGTCCTCAGCATGTGAGAGCAGGGGGTGCTGGTGAACTGGTGGTGGGGAGAAGCTCGTTAGAGGCAGAAAGTTAATTACATCGGTCACGCCTGGGGAGCAGGTCATCTTTGGGACACGCCAAGTTACAGCTGTCTGCCATGTCCTTGGGGTTTGACAGTGCCACGGATGCTTCCCCCTGCCCTGCTCCCTCACCAGAATGTGAAAAAGAGTAAGCAAAAGGAAATGTAAATGTTCTCTTGATTTAATCTGCTCATCTGCATATGAACACTTCCTTTTTTGTGTTCCCCGCCGCAGCACCAGCAGAGCCGGAGTGGCCAACTCCATCCTGGTGCTGCTGATGCTGAGAATTGCCCCATGCCCAAGGTCTTGGCTTTGCTGGAGTGAGGTGGGGATAGGGAGGCTGGCAGGGTGCTCACTGGGGTGCTGAGCTGCTCCCCACAAAGGCAAAACCCACCTGAAGTGACACCTGTGCCCTGCCATTTCTGGAGGGCGCAGCGAGGGAGCGTTGGCATGGTGGCAGTGGGGATGGGATGTGGCACTGATGGGCTATGCCGGGCAGCAGGGGAGGTTGGGGCTAGCGCCTGTAGTGGGCACTCCGGGGATCCAAGGGTTACGTTGGTGAGAAGTAAAAGGGTTATTTACTGGAAAACATCCTGAAGAGGATGTGGTGGCTGTCCCTTGCTGGGGATCAGAGGGCAGCCTGTGCAAGCAACTGCCCATGGCACTGCCCACTGCGCTGCTGCTCCAGCCCCAGGAGGCTCTGGCTGTGCTGGCCATTGCCAGCTCCAGCATCTCAAGCATCAATCCCATCGCTACGTCCACAGTAAAACCATCAGAGTTGCACCCTAACACCACTGGACTCACGATCTCTCTCTGCAGCTTCTTTTGGTGCTGGCAGCATTACCGCAGCAAATGTTGCTGTGAGAAATGCCGGGTGCGGTGTTTCAATCGATGCAAATTTTGCCACCAGACACGTTCCTCCCACCCTGCACCAGGGATGTTTCCTCCTCCCCAACTCAGTGCTGGGCCACTGCCAGGAAGCCTTGGTACCGCGGTAGAGCATGTTGATGACCCTTCTGGCTTGCAGGCTCCTTGCCAGGGATTTGCAGCCATGGGCTGGGATGGCAGACAGCTCCAAGTCTCTGTTGGTGGCGTGGGGTGAGGAAGTTGTTCGCCTGCAGCAGTTTTACAACCTTAATAGTAAAACAGATGCAAAGAGCATCTTGCACCAGCCGCTGTGGCAAACACCCTCATCCTCACCCTGCCACCAGCACGGCCACTCAGCACTGCTGGGCCGGGGCTTTGCTGCTGCAGCGGTTTCGATGGGGCCTGGCTGCTGGGGGTGGGGTGAAGCTGCTGGGACCCCATCTTTGTCCTGCAGCCGGTGCATGGAAGAGGGCCATGGTCCCGGGGGACGTCCTACCGGGACTCTGGGGAGCTGCCCAGGTCCTGGGTGCCTTTTGCAGGAGAGGACCGTGGTGATTGCCACCCAGCTGCTCATCACCCTTGTACTCTGCTTCACCACTGGGCTCCTGCGGGCTCAAGGTAAGGACATCTCCTATCCTGGCATTGGGCTGGGCACTTTCAGGGCTCCCTGGGATGGAGTGGGATGGGATGTGGGGCAGTATGTCGTACAGAGAGGCTTAGCTCCTCAAACAGCTTTGTCGGAGCTGGAGTAGATGGAGAGTGATGTGAGCACCCCGGAGAAGGAGCTGCAGCAGGGCTGTGGCAGTGCCCACAGTGTCAAGGAGAGGTGAGCACCAGCTCCCACACTGCTGTTCCACAGACACCCCACCCACCCCTCCAGAGCCACAGGGGCTGGATCCTGCTGCATCCTGCCTCTAACACCCTCCTCATGCAGGTTAAACTGGCTGGAGAAGAAGCTGGCCCACCAGGGGAAATCCAACTTCACAAGTGGCGTGATTGAGACCTGTGTGTTCTAGTTCATGACCAAACACTTCAGAGGGTTAAACCTCAGCAGCAGGATGGTTGGTCCTCCTGCACTGCTGTGGCTATTCTCTATGTCTGTACCCTGCTGGCTCCCTCCATTCCTCCATCCACAGTGAGAGGTGCCCAGGGGATGCTGGGGTGGCTGACACTTGCTCAAACTGGGTTTCCATCCTCCTCCAAGGATGCTTTACAGCAGCAAAGCCTCCTGAGACACTATTGTGCCGGGATGTCACAGGGAGTCATGGCTGCAGGTCCTCAGCACTGTCACTGGGATAAATTGGGGCCTTCTAAAGATGGGAGGCAGAGGGTTCTGCAGCCAAGAGCCAGGATTTCCATCCTGAATCTCTTCTGATTTGTGAAAAGAAAAGCCCTGGCTCCCACACCCCTGCTGTGGGAAGGGAGAGGGAAAATGCATCAGAGAGTGTAAGTAGCGATTTCCCTGACCCCATGTGTGCTGTGGCTGGAATGAGAGCGGCTGCTGCTGCTGGGGCTGGGGGATGCTGTGGTGCCACACTGGTAATTGCGGTACCTGTGCTATGGGGGACAGTCGGGAGCGCATCTTGACCCTCCCTGAGCCAGCTGAATGCAGGGTGGCCAAACTCATCTCTCCCCTGCCTATCAGTGCAGGATGTGAAGCTGGGTGGCATCAGGAGGCTCAGGCATGCCATGAAATTCCTGGTGGAGCTCATGGAGGTTGGGAGTGGAGCGGCAACTTGTCTCCATCTACATTCGCAGCCCCTGCATCTTCCAGGTGAGGTGCAGGTCCTCACACGGAACCCCTGAGCATCTTCAGCCAGCAGCACACACACCCTATCAGCCACCCACCTTCTGAGATGCTCAGGGGGGACAGGTGGGCTGTCCTGGGGACCCGGGACACTCCATGCAGGCACCCTGACTCTTCTTGCAGAGATAATAGTCACCCCCAAGGATCCAGAGACGTCTCGTTGGTCTTTCTCCAGTGGGGAGAGCTCCATTTCATCTTTGTTTTCTGAGTCCTTATATAGACTCGCTCACAAACCGTTTTACAGTTTTTTTCCATCCTAAGCAATCTTTGAGACAAAATGCTGTAGTGTTTGAAACGTAGCAATGCTGTAGTGAGCAGTGCTGTAGCAATGTCCTTTTTTTCCCATCTGCTGTCTTCCCCAAGCTGCAACTTGTACAGGGGAGCAAGGCCATCTGATCTGAGCATGCCCTATCATCTGCCACTCCTGTCCTTGAGAACAAAGACTTGTTGAAAGTTTTGCTGTTTCACATCTCCATGTGAATCGATTTGGGGAGGGGGGTGGAATTTATGGCAGGGGTTGTTTAGCCTTCCATCTGGCCTCTCACAGCTGCCCAGTGGAGATCCAGTTCTGGCACGACATGATGCTGGTAAGCAGGACTCTGCTGTGGTCCCAAGGTGTGGGAGTCCGCAGCGCCAACATTTCTCCTGGAGTTCAGAAAAGAGAAATTGGCTCCTCTGTGCAATGGGACCAGAAGATTTCTGGGGTCTTCTTGGAGTAGAGGGGGCCCCCAGCTCTCCCTCTTTGTCCCTTTCTACCAGGATGCCTCTAATGCCACCTGCATCTTCTGGCAGCTTGGAGCTGGTAAGTGTGCCTGTGGCCAGGACGGGGGCAATACCAGCGGGGTGCCACCCAAAAGGCATTTCTCTTCTGCCTCCCAGGCAGCCCTGGTGGGGCTCAGCATCCCCTTGATGTCCCTGTCCCCTGGCTGCTGTGCCACCCTCCAACAGCAGCTCTCTGGCAGGTGCAGGCAGCACAGGCAGCTGAAGCAGGGGCAGCTGCAAGACTACACACAGGGAAGGCACCCTTATCGGCCACTGTGACCACCTCACCTACTTCGTCATCCTGCTGGTCCACAGCCCTCTTTCCTCCTGCATCCTTCCTTCTTCCCTCTTCTTCCTTCTCTCCTTCCTACTTCCTCCTACTCCTTTGCTCCTTCTTCCTTCCCTCCTTTCTGTTTCCTCCTTCCTCCTTCTTCCTTCCTTCATTTCTTTCTTCTTCCTTCTTCCCTCCTTTCCTCTTCCTCCTTCCCTTCTTCCCTCCTTGCCAATTCCTGTTCCTTCTTCCTCTTTTCTATTTCCTCCTTCCCTATTTCCTTCCTTCCCTCTCCCTTCTTTTCATCTTTCTCCATCCTCCATCCTCCTTTCTCCTTCCCTTCTTCCATTTTTTTCTTTTCCACTTCCTTCCATTCTCCTCCCTCCTCTGTGGAGGTGTGGGTGTAGGTGGGTGTGGGGGTACAGGGTGTGTAAGGGGTGTCCTGCAGGAGAGGGTGGCCAAGGGGTGGTTTTGCAGGGAGTCCCTCCCCTTTCCCAACAGGTGGGTGCTGCTCGGGACCTGCCTTGGGTCACATTGTCCCTCCCTCTCCATGCCCAGCAGCTCCCAGCAGCCACCCTGAGCCTGGCCCAGCTGGCATCGCTCACTCACATCACCGTTTTTGACTGCTCCCTCTTGGTTGCCATCACCCTTTGCACCCTCTTGCTCTGCTGCTTTTCCAGGTAGAGCTGTGCCATTCCATGCCATGCCCTACTGTGCTGTGCCACGCATGCCACATCGGACTGTGCCACACTTCTCCATGCTGTACCACACAATGCCTTGCAGTGCTGTGCCATCCTGCAGGCACCTACCAGCACCCCCTGCCCTCCCTGCTCTTGCAAGCAGCAGCTGTGGGACAACACAAACAGGATCCACGTGCACCTCCTGGCTATGCTGTTCCTGCTGGACTGCAGCTTCTTGCTGAGCATGCTGCTGGCTGCTGGTGCGAGCTGGCTCTGCTGGGGCACTGCTGCTCTGCTGCATGCCACACTTCTCTGTGTCCTGGTGTGGATGGCTGCTGAGGCCTTCCACTGCCTCCTCCTCCTTGTTGTCAAGGTCTACAATGTCTATGTCTAGCATCACCTCCTCAAGCTCTGCCTCTTCACTTGGAGTGAGTGGGCGCCCATCAGGCCCTGCCTGCCTGGATCTGCCCATGGCACGGCTGCCCCAGATCGGCCCCACACACAGCCTGTCCCTGGGCCTGCAGGTTTGCCCGTGCTGGCCATGGTGGCTGGTTTTGTCTTCAAGAGAGATATGTATAGGTACCACACCATCAGCACCTCTGAAGGCTATAGGAACATGACTGTGTGAATGAAGGGGGCCACCAGCTCCTTGGGTACCCTGAGCACACTGTGGACCCTGGACACCCCTGGAACACTGTACACCCCAGACACCCTGGGCATCTAGAGCTGGCCTGGGGCTGGGGCCAGCAGGAGCCAGCCATAGCTCTGCCATGTGCCACTTTTTGATGAGCTCATCTCCGCCAGCTGCCCTCCTCCATCTTGCTGTGCATGGGGACACCCACTGCTGTGCCCTTCCCACACTCAGCTCCTTCTCAGGGGTCCTGGCCCTTGTCCCAAAGAGAGTCCCCTCCAACAGATGCTGGTTCACCAGCCCACTGGCCCATTACGCCACCCTCTGCTGTGTCGGCCTCATCTTGATTTTCAACATGTTGGTGCTGTGAAGGGTGGTCATGATACTGCGGAAGATCCAGCAGCAGAAGGGACAAGCAAAGAAGGACTGGGCAATGGTGCTGGGGCTCACCTGCCTGCTGGGCACTACCTCGGTTCTGGCCTTCTTCAGCTTCTGTGTCGTCCTCGTCCCCCAGCTCTACCTCTTCTCCATCCTCAACTCTCTGCAAGGTCCGTGAGGAGCACCAAGGGGGAGAGAGGGGAGGTTAGTGGGGTTGGGCACCCCGTGGCTTGGGAGCAGTAGGGTTCTCATCACTCTCCTGCTCTTTGCAGGAGCTCGGTGTCCCTATGGCAGTGACCATGTTGTCACCCAACCCTAGATCTCTTCATTTGCCTCTGGTACATCATCGTGCACCACCAGAGCAAGCTGAGCTCCATCAACAACACCTCCAGATAATGCACTCTGACGAGAGGGTGAGGGGCTGTGAGGGGAGCTGAGGAGTTGCCCCTGAGGGTATGGCAGGGCAGCATCCCCTGGGCTGGACAGCTGACACTGCAGGTGCCGTGCGTTTCTTCATGAGAAGCATTTGGGCTGCAAAGCCAGATTTGTGGGTGCTGGGAGCCGCCCGCTGCTCGGGGGCTGTGGGCCAGGGCCCTGCAAGTGCTGTGCTCCCCTGGGGACCACTGCTGCCCCAGTGCCACCCAGGGCAGCCCTGCTGGCTCACAGTCCCTCCATTAGCAACTAACACCGGCTTCTGCTGCTGAAGGCGGATGCTTCTCATTAAAATCACTGTTTAATTGCTGATGCAGGTCTCCTCCACTGCCGGAGGAGCTGTGCAGCTCTGGATAGGATCCCACAGCCATCCACTGCCACAGTCATCCCCTGTCTATAGCAAGCAGAGCCAGCAGAGCCGGCAGCCTTGCTCTGCCTTTTCGTTAGAGGTCCCACTAGATGGCACAAGGGTTTCGATGATGGTCCCAGCTCTGGACTGTGCACAGGGCAGGGCTGGCTGCAGTGCTCTAGGCCTCTGATGGTGCCAGTGAGCAATGCCGGCGAGTGGTGCTGGTGAGCAGTGCTGAGGACACACACACCCGCCCCGATAGCCAGGAGGGGACATCTGAGTCCTCTCGGGTAGCTGCCACCATGTGCCTCACAAAGGATGGGCAAAAGCAAGGGCTCTCTGGCTACATCGCTCCCAACCTAATTGGTGCCAGCACGACTGGGGGTTGGTAAGTGTGGCTGTAAGACTACAGGACCCTCAAACCACACCCAACCCTGGGTTTTCACCCACAACAGCACTCCACCAAAATCCCTCCGGTTCACCCTAAAGCCAGCATGGGGATGGAAGGCACCTGCAGCCCTGAGTTGACGGGCAAATGAGCAAGCAGCACTTCAGCTTGGCATCGTGTGGACATGCCAAGGTGGAGGAGAGGGTGGGAAGTAAGTGAACCAGTAAGTCGGCTTTCCTTCCACTCTCCTTTAGGAAGTCAGACCCTGAGCAGACCTCCTCAACATGACCAAAGACTTCATCAGGGTGTAAGCAGAGCAGTCTGCAGGAAATAAATCATGAGAACAAATTGCAGGGTCCAAAACCACAGGTTGGAGACGGTGGGACAGCCCTGGGCCCCTGGTAAATCTCCACACACCGAACCTAACACAGAACTGCACCTATGATTTTGCCTTCCGTGGTGCCCGAGATTCTGAAGCTGGATGCAGAGCAGCATCACAACACGGTGATGCTGGCACAGCCACGAATCTGCCTGTGGTGACGGCGCGGTCCACACCGGCCCCAGGCTTGTAGCTTGTGGGATGCACCAGCAATGTGCCATTTGCTGGTGCTGCGTGTTTCTGGTCCGATGGCAGGGGACCAGGCATCACCAGACAGCCTCACAGAGTGCCATGCTGCCCATCTCTGCCTCCCTGTACTGCTGCTGAGCAACATTTCCTTTTCTGGCTGCTTCCTGGGGCCTGATTCTGAGTTGTAAAGGAAGCCGCTGGCTATTGTTCTTTGTTCCATGCACAAAGGGCAGCCAGCTCTGCCGAGTTTCCATCGCTCCCGCTGGCGGCCAGGACAAAAGCCCATCCCACCAGGGCTGTGTGCCTCTGCCTTCCAGCTCCCACCACGTGGTGATGAGCCGTGCATGTCTCACTGCTTCAGCGACTGACTTGAGCTGTTTAAGAAGCCTAGGGGTTTGGTGAGGTGCCAAGTGCCTGGCTCGTCCTCCATGAGCCTCACCGTGGGAGAGTTGCATCCTGGCTGTGGCAGCTCCAGCCCCCTTGGTTGCTCTTGGCACGTGCTTTCCATGCTCCTTCTCCTCATCTTGAGATTTTTGGGGCTCACAATGTGAGTAACACTGGCTGCCAGTGCCTGTGTCTGCACCAAAGCCAGCGCATGAATACACATTGTTCCGGTATCGAGTGGCACTTGGAAAACAATTGGTTGGTGGCTGCTTCCTGGCAGTGGGAACACAGCAACCATGGGGCACGATAGCCCCCAGGGAGCTGAGCCTATTGGGAACCAGTGGACACGGTGGTCCCTAGGGAGCTGGGCCCATTGGGAACCAGTGGGACACACCGGTCCCCAGGGAGCCAAGCCCGTTGCTGGTGACTGGGGGCAAAAAAGGCACTTTTCCCACACTACTGTTACATGGGAGTGGGGTCAAAGCACTCCCCCCAGGTCCCCTGGGAGAATAAGGTCAGATCCAACTGCCTGACATCCCCAGTGCCCCACAGCACTGGGGCTGATTCACCCCAGACCAGGAGCACCACAGGTGGAGAAGCAGAAACCAGCCTATCTAACCTCCTCAAGGAGAAATAATACTGTTTACCTTCCTCTGTACCTTGTCGGGCAGGAGGTCTGTGCTGAGCTGCTGGAGGAGGTTGTGCTGTCCTTTTTTCACCGGGAAAAGCAGCTCGGCGTCACTGCAATGTCTTCAGGTTCCAGTGGGCAAAGCTCTGGATGACTGCAAATCTACCAAATTTGGGGGACACAAACATCCAGGGAAAACGCTAAATTCATTTGGGAATGGAAGGTTGGGGGTAGACCTTGGATCCATTTTGGGACTTGGCTGTGGGGGAGCAGCAAAACCCGATTCCCACATCCCCACCCAATTTTTCCCCAGATTTCACTGACATCATCGTGGGTATATTTGCAAAGCTGAGCCTAAACAAATAAGTTGGGTTAATTGCTCTCTCTACAGTTGGGTTTTACAGCTCTGGCACCTGGTGAGCTGCTTTTATTGCTGCCCAACAGACAAACCTCAACAAGGGGTTTTGGGGACCCCATCTCCCCACTTGATGCATTCTTGGGCACAAGACTGACAGAGATGGAGTGGTGGTGATAAGGGAGCAGGAGCACCCACAGCTTCCTCGGGCTCCCCTGCGACCACCATTCCACAGCTGCCAGATTTGGATGGAAGACCTCTGAGCATCTTCTCCCACCAGCACTGGTCTGCTTCCTCATCCTCACCCTTCTCCTCCACCCATCGGAGCTGGGCTGAGTCCTGCTCCCAATTGCACCTACCCTGGGAACACCCTGTTCTCCCAAGGGGCTTTTAGGGGGGTCTCAGCACCCCAGTCTGGGGCTGTCACCACTTGGCAGCAGGGCTGGCACTCATCCGCTTACCCTCAGCTTCAGGGAGTGCTAGGGCACCTCTGCCCATACCTGCCATACCTTGGCTGGCAGCAGCCTGACGGGATGTGCCCTCACCTGACGGAGCCTGCCCATCCCACTGCCACGCTGCCGTGCTCCTCTGGCATGCTCCTGCTTGCCCACTGCCAGGACCGGGGCCTTGAGGGTCTTTGGGGAAGTTGATGAGCGTTTAAGGAACTCTGAGGGCTTTTAGGAGCTTTTAGCGTTTTTAGGAATTTTTAGCATTTTTAATAGCTTTTAGGGATTTTAGGACTTTAGGAGCTTTTAGGATGTTTAGGAACTAGTAGAGCTTTAGGAGCTTTTTAAGGGCTTTTAGGAACTTCAGTGTTTATTTAGGTTCTTTTAGGGCTTTGAGGAGGTTTTAGGGTTTTTAGGAACTTTAAAGGCATTTAAGAACTTTTAGGGTTTTGGGAGATTTTAGGGTTTTTATGAACTTTTAGGGGGTTTATGAAATTTTGAGGCTTTCAGGATTTTTAGGAGCTTTTAGAGTTTTGAGGAGCTTTGGGGGTTTTCAGGAACCTTTAGGGTGTTGAGGAACTCCTCTGCTTGAGCAATAAACCCATACTGGGTCAAGTGAGTGCCACTGGCTGGACCCCAAGAGCAAATGTCCCTTGTGAGGTACAACACAAGGATTTCCTCCCTCTCTGTGCTCAGCCAGTGTCTTTGAAGATAGAAGCGTGGCCTGAGACTTACAGATAATCCCGACAACATCAACAAGTGCAGACATCAACTTAAAAATAACTGCTGATAACGTCAAGTGCAGACAAAAGGTTTTTTGTTCCATAAACATCATCAAAAGGATGGCCTAAAATGTCCTTCTCTTACTGGGACTCAGGGTCACACCTGACTCCCTTCCCCCTAGTCTGGAGGGTCTAATCCTGCAGGAGCCGCTCCTGGGTTTAGCAGTGTTATTCCAGGGAGGTGGATTTACGGCATTTCCCGAAGGAGCCGGTCGGGATGACCTGCAGTGGGAGGCTCGTCGTGCTGTGATGCTTCTGCAGCTCTGGCTGCCATCAGTGCTTGTTTCAGAGCTGGCCCTGTTCCTTATGGCATGGGGACGGTTGGGCTTCAAAGGCAGCTGTGTTAGCTACGGTCTTGGCCACGTGAACCACTTCCCATGGGAGCCTTGTCCTGTGGGAGCCTCTTCCCGTGTGAAATGGGAAAATTTGCAGCTTGGAGCTAGAAATGAAACCAAGTTGGGTGATGATGTGAATGTGTGGGGGTCTCAGTGCAGCCACGTGCTGCAGCTGCCTTTTATCTCCATCACCTTCTCTGCTGGAGCTGAAGGTTGCTTCCACCCTTCCCCCAGCAGAAAGAAAAGTCTCATTCAAGCCACTGAAAATATCTGCAAGAGCAACTATTTACCCAGGGCACTTCCCGGAGCCCTCCCTCCTCCCTCCGGCTCCCAGCAGCCCCAGCTTTCTCCTGCCCAACTGCTTTTCAGGGCGCACAAAGGGTTGGCACGGCTGGGTGCAGGCGTTGCTTGGCAGTGGCTTTGTCGACTGCTGCAGCTCCCATCACAGTCACGACGCTTCCAGCCTCAGCTCCCACCACGACTGCGGGGGTCCCAAGGATGAAGGGCAGAGTGCCCACCTCCAGCATTGGGATAGGGGGTGGGACCCACGTGCCCTGGCCAGGGTGTCGCATCCAGTCTCTGCACCTCACGTCCCAGCCCACCTCCTCCAGGGGTGTGCTGCGGGGGGGGTACGGGGGACCTCTCCCACAGCTTCCCCCAGTTCAGGGTCTGGGCTCCTTGCCCGGTTTCTTGTCTCCCTCGTTTCCTGGGGGAGCAGCACAGGGTTCACAGGGACACTTCGTCCCAGCCGCTTTCCCATTAATTGTTATTTTTTAAACCAGTTAGCAGCCAGGCGTTGCAGCCTGAAGGGCGTTGGAGCTGAAGGGCAGCGGGATGGGGCGCCCCGTCTCCTGCGTGTCCCCAGCCGCGGTTCCGAGACTCGTCTTGGTCCTGGTGTCGGGCAGGGTGTTCCCGGGCAGAGCCGGGCAGAGCCAGGCAGGTGCCGTGACCGAGGGTCGGCGGCCCCGCAGCGACCCCGGAGCAGGTACCGGGGGCGGCGTGGAGCTGCTGAGCCGACTGGGGGAGGGAGGAGGAGCAGAGAGGTCTAGTGTTGGCTTTCGGGGTCTCAGAGGCCACGGTGAGGGGCGCTGCCTGGCTTGCCCTTCCTGGGGCTATTGGGAGGGGATGCTGTGGGGTCCTCGGTGCGGGCGAGGGCAGAAGGTACCCATTGGGTGAGGGGGCGAGTGAGGTGAACGTCTTTCACCTCCTGGTGCCAGCCTGAGAGGGCACCGGAGGCTCTGCGTGGCTGGGACTGGTGCCACTGTGCGGTGCCCTGGAGTCCAGTTAAATCGGCCGGCGGGGCAGTGAGCGGCCTGTCTAGATGGGGCTAAGGGGACATTTTGCCTCCCCGTGCCTGAGCGGTGGGTGTGACACCTCGGTCTCAGCAGGGTCCGAGGGGGTCTGCTTGTGTCCGTGGTGAAGGCTCCATCTCTGCTGACTGGGGCTCGCCCTCTCCTGCCCTGCCCGAAGCCAGGCTGAATTCCTGGGCCTCGAAGACACGAAGTCTCCAAGCTGCCCGGGACCAGCTGCTCTCAGCACAGCTGAGCCCAGCCTGTGGCTGCCACTTCCCACCCCGGGGGAACCACCAGTGCTCCCCATTCATCCTCCCTCCCAGCAGAGAGTGCAGCGTCCTTGCCAGCGTGTTTCACCAGGGTTATCTTCCTCCCCGAAAATGCTTCTTGGGGGATTCTTCCTCCAACATCTCAGCTTGCTGCTGCCAGCCCTGGCACAACACTGCGGGATGCTTGGGGGGGCTCCCTGCCCACAAGCTGCCTGAACTGCCCCTCCAGAGGGGCCAGCAAAACCTAGTGAGACCAGCTGGAAAACTGAAATGAAATTTTCTGGAATAACCTGCTGGCAGCAAGTCCAAATGTCTGTTGAGGAGAGAAAACAGCAAAATCTTATTTCATGGTCCGAGGGCTGCAGTAACCCCCCTCCAAGTTCCAGCACCAGTGGGGATCCAGGAGTGTTTTGGAGGTGGAAGGGGAAGCAACTCCTTTAAGCCCAGGACCACAGCCACAGTGGGTTTTGCTGTGCCCCTTGCTAGGTTCATGGCTCCCATGTGAATTAAGCTGAGGACTAAAAATGCTGCATTCTTGGTTGCAGGCCAGCTCTTAATCCTGAACCTATTCCCAGAGCAACAGGTTTGCAAGCAACTGTGTCCTGCCTGGGCAAGAACTCCCAGGCCTGGCTGTCCCCTTGCCTTGCAGTGGCACCCACGGGTGCCAGAAGGACATGGTGCTGCAGGGTTTGCAGACGGTGGGCTGGATGGCTCCCGATGTGCCAGCACCTGGTGGTACCAGCTGGATGGCAGCCTGTCGGCAGCCTGTCAGCTCCTGTTTTTCAAGAGGGCTCTGACCTGCCAATTCCTTTCCCGTCAGCTCACCAACAGCTGGGATTTGGCAGGGATGTGGGGAGAGGGCTTTTACCTGGCTTCTCAGGTGCTGCAGACTTTCTTCTGTCTGGGCTTGGATTTTTCTGCAGTTGGAAAAACCTGCCGAGACTGGGTTCACCCTCGTCGGGCTCCAGGTTGGCTGCTTTCTGTGCCAAATGCCTGGGAGCCTGATTTGGGGTGGTCTCGAGCTGCTCTGCACTGCCTTGTACCTCCCATCCCTGGACCTCATGGCATGGACAGGTGAGGGGGACCTCACTCATGTGGAGGGGGAAAAAACTTGGGAGGTGATGGGGTGTTTTGTGAGCCATGTAAGACCCAGGGGGTGCTTTGGATGGAGGGAAGGTACAATCTGACCTACAGCAGGAGGCCAAGGGGTTGCTCCCAAAGGAGGCAGAGTGGTGGGAGAGCACCTGAAGGATGGCTACCTGTACCCCTCAACACCAGTGATGTGGCGTGCGGCGCTGGGGGAGGACAGCCTGTACCGCTTCATTCTCATTTCACAGCCACGGGCGTGTGTGGTCCTTTGCAGACCGCAGCCCTTGCTGAAGGTGTAGGCTTTGCATGTACTATGCTGGCCGGGTGCTAGAGGAAGCTCTAGTTTAGTTTGCGCTGGTATTTCTGGCTGTGGTGGTTTTAGCAAACGGAAAATTATTTAGATTTTCAACATTACAACCCAGCTTCAAGCAAAACCTCCATGTTGAGAATCTGAGACACTAGCAATCTGCAATCTGCCTGCGCCAGCCTCCCGTGCCTGCTCAAGGAGGGATGGTCGTCAGCGTCTGACGAAGTGCGGAGCTGGCAGGGAGCAGTGCCACTCATGTGGGAATCTTTATCGAGTCTGTTTTTGTCTTCTCAGCAAAACTCAGCTCGCGAGTGGGTGCTGGGTGTTGTGTGCAACCCCATGGCCCAGGAGAAGCTGATCCGGTGGCACAAGCTTGGCCAAGCTGAGCTGCCGGTGCGTGCAGCTGCCTCTCCGCTGCTTGGGGCATTAATAAATGTGCTGGGTTGGACCCTGTTGCCCTCCGGTGATGGAAAAGGCTCGCATGCCGATGAGATGAGTAACATGTGGGTTGGCCCCTGCACGCTCGGGCCACTGGCCCAGGACAAGGGCACTTTGTGAAGCAGCCGGGTGACTGATGCTGGGGTATCCCCTCTGTGGAGAGGTCCTCACCAGGGTGCCCACCTCCTCAGGCAGCTCCAGCCCCAGGGCACATTGTCTGTTGTCCCTACAATGGGGTCTGGTCATGCAAAGCTCTTCTACCTCTCAGGGAGTCTGTCTTGGCTCACATCTCTCTGCCTCAGTTTCTCCATCTGATCCCCAAGTCCTTGTCTGGGTGACAGGCTGTGGGTGACAAGCTGTGGGCTCATTAGCATCTCAAGGAACAGAGTGTCGGCATATTTTCCTAATGGACCTGGAAGGAAAACAGACATAAAAGCCCCTGGATCTCCGCGTTTCCAGTGTTTGCTTGAGGCGATTTTTTCAGAGAATCTTTCCTTCTCCTTGGGAAGAACATCATGTCCAAAAGCCCTGTGTCACCTCTGAAAGCTGAAATGCCTGCTGCCGAGTCACCCAGAGATCAGTAAGGTGGCAGTAAATAGTAGGACTTTTTGTGTGTGCAGGTGGGTTTTTTGTTGTTGTTGTTTGTCGTTTTTTTTTCCTCCAGTTTTAGAGGCTGCAATATTATTCCTTGGCTTTTCTTTCAGAGATCAGTGTGTTCTTTTGAAAGGAGGTGTGATGCCTGAGGCCGAGCTCTCTCTGTGAGGGAGCGTGTGCTGGTGGTGAGGGAGCCTGCTGAAGGCTCTGTAGGCCCAGCAGTGTGCCCGACACCTCTTTTTACATCATCTGGCTCATTTTGGGGGCCAAACTAGGAGTTTTTCTATGCATTATTGTTCTTGGAGGAGCTCTTGGAGCAGGTAAAACCATCCTGCCTTGGGGATGGTGACGAGGAGGTAGGGCTGGTGCCGAAGGGGGTCTCTTCTTGGTCACCGTGCTAGTGTGGGACTTTTGAAGACCGGTGACACTGGGATCTGCCATGACAGTGGAGACAGGCAGCATTGCCACCTATACCCAGGGGTGACAATGCCACCATGTGTCCCCACTGCTGCCCAGGGATGGGAAGATGACAGAGACGGATCCGGCCCTGCTGTGGACTTGATTCATCTGGCTCCCTCCAGGGCTGCCTATCGCCTGCGTGGATGGGAACTGTTTTCCCGCTGTGAAACCATTTTCAGGGGATTTTTCTCTTGCTATTGTTTGTCTCAGGAAACAGCAATCAGCATTGGGGTGAGTGAGACCATATAGGGCTTGGAGGGGAAATACCAGCTCCCCCACCCACATCCCTGCTGGGACTTCTGGTCCCTGTTGAGTAATGGCTGAAAGGGGCTGATCCTGTCCTCTGACCACCTCAGTAGAATCTCAGTGGAGGCAGCACAGTAAGTGGGGTGGGCCGAAGCCTTGTTGGAATTCAGCCTTCCCCATCCAGAGGAGATGCTCTCCCGGCACACCTGCTCTGTGCCAGCACGCCGTGGTTGGCATTTATGTGCCACTCCGTTGCTTTTAAGTGATCCAGGTGTTTCCTATTGCCACTAGCATTTTGCCACCCGGATCTGCGCTTTTTGGATACATGTGCGTGATTTCCAAGCGTGCAGCAAAGGCATTGAGACGCCAGACCTGGCCACATCCAGCTACTGCTGCGAAGTTACGCGTGTGCCGAACCCTCCCAGCCCACACCGGGAAACCTTGTTAGCACCACACTCAGTTGTACCCATGGCAGCAGGTTATTTAACAACCTGAAGCCCCCATCTTCTGGTGATAAACTGCTGCAAGAAGAAGACAGGGAGGGACAGCGAGTGAGCCGTGCCTGCAGCCACACACTGGCCCAGGATGTGCTCTGGATCCATGCTGGCTGGAGAAACGGTTGAAGGAATTCATGCTGGTGGGAGACACCTGCTAACAGGGATGCTGAGCTTACAAGCAAGCAATTTTCTCCCGGTCTCCCCATCTGATGACCCTTTGGTGCCTGGGAGAGCTCGTGAGCCTTTGCAGGTGATACTGGTGGGTGTCCTGACAAAACCCTTCATTTTGCCCCTCTATGGGTTTTGAGAAGGATGCTTTGAGAGCAGCACAGGGGTGAGATGCAGCGGTGGCAAACTGACTGTCAGCTTGGCTTTGAGCATTGACAAACATTCAGCTCTGCTGACTGGTTCAGCCAACCCTACTAATGCTCTCCTGCTCAGGGGCGGCTCCCACTGGTTGCTGGCCCTTGACAGGATGGGTCCCGTCATCCTCCATCCGTTGCTGGGGTGACAGCAGGCTGAGGTAGAGGCAAAGTTTGGTGCATCACAGCAGTGCTAGAGATGCAGTTTGTGGCGTGGGGAAGGTGGGAAACGTGATGGGAAGGGTTGTGGGTGTGAAGGCTACAGCTGGGTGGGGTGCATGTTTGCAGCAGCACCCTAGAGCACTCCGCACTGGCCTGGGTGGAGATGGATTCATATAAAGTCAAAGAAGAGGGTGGTGGAGCAGAGAGCAGGATGAACAACTGGGGAGAGGGGATGTGGAGGACGTTGCCTGGCTGGTCATGAGGGGCAGAAGGGGCTTTAGCAGCTTTGATCGCTGCATCAACATCATTGGGATGAGCTGTGGAGAGCCCACTTCTGCCAGGCTGAAATGATGGAGCGGTTTGCAATGTGCTCAGCTCCTCAGCTGTTCTACAGAAGCTGAAAGCACTCTAGAAAATAATTTTAGGGCTAGTGAGTTAGGAAACCACCGTTTCCTTCTGTTCCTATCACTTGCGATAAGAAGCCAAGGTCTGAAGTGAGATGTGAAACAGGAAGAGGGGACCCCTCCTGTGTTAAATTGTTGGCGGTTGATGCCTGTGCCAGGGAGATGGGGCATCCTCTCCGTGCTGAGACCTGGGGGACCTGGCTGCCAGCCAGCCTCCCCATCCTTCCAGCCCAGGATGCCCAGTGCTCGTGGCTCCTCCTGGTGGCAGAGGCACGGGGGAGGTGGCTGTGACCACTGGCTGGTGTACCCGCACAGCCTTTTCTCTCCATCCCCTGACTCCCGTGATTATGGGTGATAAATACTCACATGGCCCCTTTCCTTTGTACCCTTCCAGGCTCTGCTTTCTCCTTGGAGGCCAAGCCAAAGCAGAGAGCCACTCAGGATGAAGGTCCTCCTTCTGCTCCTTCTCGCCCCTCTCCAAGGTAGACTGTCCCAACCGCATCCTGTCCTGGAGCGGTGAGCCAGGTTTGGACTGCTGGAAGGAACTCGCAGCCCCAAAAAATTGGCTGGAGGGTACTGAGGGGCATTTGCAGCCATGGGTTCCACAGAGGGGAAACATCTCGTGAGCTGACCTGCCTCTAGTGCTGTCTTTGGGGCCGGATGGATCCCTTCCGGGACAAGGAGATGGTCTCCATCCATCCCTTATGGAGGTGGAGATGCCCTTTGTCAGTGTCTGCTGACATGAGCGGTGGCACCTGGGAGAGGGTAGCCCCAAGAGACGGGAGGTCCTGCTGCCCCAGGAGTCCTGGCGAATCCTCCCAGTGTGGCCATGAAGACGTCAGGCAGGTGGCTGATGTCACGCAGCCCATCCAGGACAGGGTTGGGATGACTGGAGCAGAGAGCCCAGTATGCCACATGTGATGGCTTCTGCAGGGGTGTGGTGTTTGCTCGGAGTGGCCGCTATTCCTCCTGAACCGACATCTCCATGTGCTTGTGTAACACAGGGTTGGGAACCAGTGGCCACTGGGAAGAGGACTTCTGCTTCTGTGGCGACCGAAACCAGACCCAGAACAGCTCCATCATCTATGAGCATGGCCCTGCCTCCATCTCCATTGAGAACACGGCCCAGGCACTGATAATAAAAAGGCCCTTTTTGCCAAACAGGAGAAACTCTTACTACACGTACAGCTTGCCCCCTGCTTTGGGCAGGTACCGCTTCTGCATCTACTGGTTCAAGGCCAACAGGACCCTGAAGCTGGCCTATGGGAAGCAGAGCTTCCTCCTGGGTTGGGATCTATCCAGCAGTATCACCCGAGGGAAGGACAGTCAGAAGACTGAAAGAACCGGCACCCCCATCTTCAATGTGTCCTACATCTCAAAGGGTGGGAAGAACACCTCCCTTGACAGTGCATCTGAATACTTCTTCCCCGGTAAAGGCAATTTGACGTTATTTTAATGAAATGAAGGGTTTTTTTCGTTCCCAGCCCGTTCTCTAGCCCTCAGCAGAGCATTACTGGTGCTACAGTGTGATGATGTGAAGGGTGTTGGAAGGGGACATAGGTTTGCTTGAAGGAGCCCAGAGGCAGCTCCTGGTACCCAGGCTCCCTAGAGATGAAAATGGAGATTTTCAGAAGTGTTCTGCCCCCTAAAATTTTGGGAAATCATGTGCTTTGCAGAGGTCTCTGAGGGTCCTGTCTAGGCACCTGACTAGCTTCAGCCAGCCTGGTCCCGATGACCTCAGTGGAAGCTGAGCTCTGGGTGGCAGGAGAAGCCCTCTGGGTCAGGGTCTCCATCAGCTCCCTGAGCTTGGGGTTACCTTGAAGTCTTCTGCTTTCTGCTCCCACCAGGGCTGTGCCTGGTTGGTTCGGGGCACAGGGAAGCTGGCTCTGCCCGTGCGTTTCATGGTGTTTCTTTTCCTGGGCCTGGCAGCCTCTCCAGAGAGCATGCCTGTCTGGGAGCAAGATGTGGAGGAGCAGCTCACTGCCTTGGACAGCCTCATCGCCCAGCGCCCGGTGCTGGCTATGGGAGCCACAGAGCAGCAGATGCTTCGGCGGTGAGTTCTTGGCTCACACTGTTCCTCCTGCTGCTGATGTGGTACCTGCTGCATCCTGCTCACTGCACTCCTTCCCCGGCAGCAAACTTGGTGAGCTGGAGAAGACACTGGCCAAGGTGGAGCTTGAAGGGCAGAACCAGACCTTTGGCAAAGCCACTGTGCATGTGACCATCCTGAGGGTCCATCCCACTCAGGCTCCTCGGCACCTGGCCTTTGCTTCCCGAAGAGAGGTGGGTCCTGGGTGGCCTGCCCAGGTGATCTTGGCCCACCAACATCCTCTCTCAGCCACTCTCCTGATGAGTCTCTTGTTGCAGGAGGGTGGAGAGGTCCATGGATTTGCAGTGGACCTCCCAAGCAGCCTATTTTTGATGGTGAAGGAGAAGGAGGAGGTGGCGGAGCACAGGGTGCTCCTCGTGGACATCAACAACCAGACCATGTTCCAGGTAATACCTGTGAATGCGGCACAATGAGGTGTCCTACTATGTGGTACCAGGCAGCAGGGATGCTACCCAGACTGGAATGCCGGTGCTCGCTTGGAGAAGATGCCTCAAAGATGAGTTAGAAGCTTGATGGGGAAAGAGGCATGGGACCTCCTCCTTGGGGACCCTCACCTGCTTCGTGCCTGGTAGCTCTCCCTTCCCATGCTGCCATTGCCTCCTCTTCTCCAACAGGATGAGAACAGCAGCCGTGTCCTAGGTGACAAGGTGGTCGGCATCTCCCTGGTGGATAAGGTGGTGGACAACCTCTCCAACCCGGTGGTTCTCACTTTCTTCCACGACCAGCTGCCGGTAGGTGGTGAAACAGCCTCATCAAACCTGATCCTACCAGGAACGGAGGGGCAAGGAGGGCTCAGGCCCTGCCAGCTTAGAGAATGGTCACAATCCAGCAGGTCTGTGCCCTTGGCCTACCTGTACAGGGTCTGCTATGTCTTCTGGGGCTGCATCATGATCATGGCTTCACTCTGTGCACTGGTGGTGGTACTGCCTGTGTCTGTCCAGGAGATGCTGCTTTGCAGATGTGTTTCCTCCAGCAAAATCTCCAGGACTGGGGAGCACTATAAGTGGCTCATTCATGGTCCTGTTAGGTGCCTGCTCAAAGCTGAACTCTTTGTTTGAAAAAAGGGACCTGGGAGGACCTCTGTGAGCTGCCAAGAGATGGTCTCTGCTTGGAGCCTGTTCCCATGTTACGGGACAGTTTGTCTCCTGAGATTGTCTTGCCTCTTACCCCATGTTCTCCTACCAAATGTGCTGTCCTGGGCTGCAAACCAACAGCTGCACCCTGGTCAGGGCCTATGGTTTTGTCGTTGCAGAGGAATGTGACCCCGCTGTGCGTCTTCTGGAAGGAGGATACTGCAGGTAAGTGTTCCTGCACTTGCATGTGAAGCTGGGCACTGCTTTTGTTCCTTTTGCAGGATACCACAGACCTGCTGGTATGGGTCAAAATTGCTCTGCACCTCCCTTCCTCATTTCAGCTCCATAAACCTTTCCCGTGGGGTTTATTTCAGGTTTTCCCCTCCATAGCTAACCTAAAAACTTCCTCCCTCCTCAGGGATGGGTCCTGATGCTGAGGGTGCTCTCTAAATGTGTGTGCTTAGCATGGCACAAGCTGGGACCCTTGCTTTTTTCCTCTCCCCTGACACAGACACCTTGCTCTGAAAATCCACAAACCAGAAGCAGATGTTCCTGCTGCTCACCAGATGCTTTCCCTTTCTCTTGTGCAGCTGGCTCTGGGAGCTGGGACAGCTATGGTTGTGCAACAGCGACAGGTGGCAGTCAGACAGACTGCAGGTGCAACCATCTCACCTACTTTGCCGTGCTGATGGTGGGTAGCACCTTCCCACAACTCTCTACATCGTTCCCACCAGCTGTTCTTCCTCACCAACTCCTGATCCTCCCTCTCCTCAGGTGTCCTCCCCGGAGATCACCTACATACACAGGGATTACCTAAGTATCATAACCTACATTGGCTGCCTGATCTCAGCTTTGGCATCCATTTGCACCATCTTTTTCCTCTACTTCAGGTACAGTCTAACAATTCACCTCCTGCTCCCTGTCTATATCCTATTCATTGCTACTACACCTGAGTGGGTGCAGGCTCTCCAAATGCAGTTGGCCTGGCTTGGAGCGTGATGAAAATGCCAAGCAGGGTTCCCCTCTCCAGAAACCACTCTCTTGGTCAGGTCTGTGGGGCACTTGCAAACACCGGCTGTTTTCAATGATTTTGGAAAACCAGCTTGGTTGTTGGGGTGGATCTGGCAAGCAGAAGCCTGCAAAGATCTTTTCAAGGGCTTGGTGGAGATCATGAGTGTCTTCTCCTGAGTTCCTCACTGATCCTATGTGGATGATTCAGAGCTGAAAAAGTGTCATTCCTTACCCACCCACAATCGAAATGCAGAGTCAGCTGCAGGACCTAAATTTGCACATATAATGGATGGTCCTACCTGTGGGGTTAGGCTCTCAGCTCTTGACACCACCAGAGGGTCTGCTGGCTCTTCTGGCTGGGGCGAGTTGCCCCATGTGGGATGTTGTGTGGTGGACACCAAGGATGCTGGCTAGGCATGATGATGAGGTCTCCCATCTTTGATTCTCCAGGAGCAATCAGCGAGACCAGATCACGAGCATGCACATCCACATGAACCTGCTGGGTGCCATCTTCCTCCTGGACATCACCTTCCTCATCTCTGAGCACCTGGCTTCCAGCAGCAGTGAGGTGGTCTGCAGAGTTGGGGGGCTGTTCCTTCACTTCTCCCTTCTCAGCTGTCTTAGCTGGATGGGTATTGAGGGCTACAATCTCTACCGGCTTGTGATCGAAGTCTTCAATGCCTACCATGACCACTTCCTCCTCAAGCTCTGCCTGGTGGGCTGGGGTGAGCATGGGGGAAGCAGAGATGCCCTTAGGGCAGGGAGCACAGGGTGGAGCGGCCGCTGGGTAGGTCTTTCCCACTGTATATGGTGCCTGGATAGGGATGGAGACAGCAGTGGGGGAGCAGATATCTGAAAGCAGAGGGGTCTCTCTGTTGAGGGGTCTTCTCTGTAGAGAAGGAGACTCGATTCCTTAGAGCAGAAGCTAGTGCTAGAGCAAGGGTGGGTCACCCTGGGGGTAACCCAGCAAGGGAGGCATGTGAGAACCACTGTTTGGGGTCTTCAGTAATGGGATCCTCTGAAAGAAACATCCAGTACATCCCAGAGAGATGGGCTTGACACAGGAAGCATCTCTGCATCTCTGCTGTGCTTTGGGCAGAAGGCTGTGGTAAGAAGATCTCAGGATCTTTTGTGGGCTAAAATTCCATGGCCCTGGGAGCCCCAGCAGAGCTCACTGCTGGGCTGGGGTTTGCACCAGATGTCCTTGTTGCGTGCTCCATCCTGGGTTCTCCCTTGGGAGGGAAGATGTTGGTTTGTACTTTATATGGGGGAAAAGGGGTGACAAGTCCTTCCAGAAGGTCTGAGGAGCTAGAGGGGCCATTTCACTTTGTTCTTGCCACCCAGGACTCCCCTTCTTCTGTGTGATGCTGATCTTCCTGTCTAGCTGGACAAACTATGGCCCCTTCTCCATTCCCGTCTATGAATCTGTTGGTGGCAAATCCACCAATACAACCATGTAAGTGATGGGAAATGGGTTGACCGGTCCCTGGTCTTAGTTGATGGCTAAACCTTCACCGTGACCTACAGGCTTTCCTCAGCCCCCCTGCGGCTATTCTGGGGCTTTGTGCGAGGGGGGAGATTTGCCCCTCTGTGTGTAACTAAGCTGTGCGCTGGGTTTGCACACACCTTCATGCTTCCCTCCATGCCTCCAACTCATGTTCCCTTGGGTTGACAGAGCATAACTCTCTGCCCTTTCTCCTCCATCCAGATGCTGGATCACAAGCTCCCTGATCCATAATATCGTGAACCTGGGTTTCTTCAGCCTAGTGTTCCTCTTTAACTCAGTCATGCTGGGGGCCATGGTCCGGGAGATCCTCCGGCAGAACAAAAAAGGCCACAAGCTCAAACATGTCCTAGCCCTCTTTGGGCTGAGCATCCTGCTGGGCATCCCCTGGGCACTGATCTTCTTCTCCTTCACCTCTGGTGTCTTCCGCCTCGTCTCCCTCTACATCTTCACCATCATCAACTCCCTTCAAGGTGAGCCTGGGATGCTGGACTCTTCTGAAGGACACCGGGGCTTTCACGGGGTATTCGTGGGGTTGTGACAGGGTATGAGAGGAGCCTGGCTGCCTGGCTTGCTCTCAGATGCTTTTAGTCCCTCAGAGGGGTTCGCCCACCCTTCCTTCCTTCCTCTTTTAGGTTTCCTCATCTTCCTCTGGTACTGGACCATGGTGCTGCAGGCAAGAAAGTCCCCTGACTCACAGAGCAACTCTGACAGTGTCAAACTGCAGCCCAACAGCAACCAGAGCCACCTTGGCTGAGCCCCGTGATAACTGCTCTGCACTGTGCTGGAGCTCCATGAGTGGAGGACAGCCATGAGAAGGACCGACATCGTTCGCTTTGCTACTGCACCCACATGTTAGGGCTGCCTGGAGCCAGGGACCTGTGGCAGGGCCAGCAGCCCCAGGCCCCTCACCTCTGCTGGCCCCCTTTCCAATTTTCCAACCCACCACATCCCATCAGGAAGCAGAGCATCCCTCAGTGTCGTATCCTTGGAGTAAGAGGGAAGGATGACCACCTGGGCAGCAGGGACTGCAGAAAGTGGAAGGAGTGGGAACAGGGTCCCCAGTGCCTCTGGATGTTCCCTCCCATGCCCCAAGTCCAGGGATGATGGGTGGGAAGGCTCTATCTTCAGCCCTTGCTGCTGATCACCAAGAAGGTCTTTCCTCAGTGAAGACAGAATAACTCTGCCCCCATGACACCCTTTAGCAGCTGAAATAATCTATTTTTGTTATTTTGTTGGATGTATATTTTTGGATGGTGTAAAGTCTAACGAGTGTGCCCATAACACCAAACTTGTGCCCATTAAAATGGTTCCTGCTCAGAGTGTGACTCACCGTGTCTCTGCCAGGCGCATTGGCAAGATCTCTGATGGGATCTGTCCCTTGGTTGGGGTTATCCCATCTGTGGGCCAGCAGCTGACATTTCACCCTGTAGAATACTGCTGAGCTGGGACCTGTAGCAGCGCCCCTGGCAGAGCACCATCAGCCTGGTGCTGTCGGGGTCAGCGTGATGGAGGCAGATACTGCAGCTTGGGAAGCTGCTGCTGTCTCTGGGGCCCGCCGCTACCCGGCAAAAAGGGAGGCTGGTAAAGACCGGGAATCTGAAGAGAGTGCCTTTGCTGGACAGGAATCACCCCTCTTGGTGGTTGTGAGGCCAGGCAGAATGTGGCTCTCCTGGCTGTGCCACTGGCAAGTGCAGTGCCATGTCTCCCATGCCACCGGTTCCCCTTCCAGATGCTGCTCTGTTTGTGGTTCATCCCCTTCTACCTGGCTCCAGCTCTTGGTCAGAAGAGGGGAACCTTCCCAGGAAGGGAACGTTTCTTTCCCAGTGGCTGATGACAATGCCCAGTGGCATGCTTGGTTTGGAAAAAGGCTGCTCCAACACGTCGCTGGACTGATGGGGGCATTGACGAATGATTTTGGCAGGATAGGAGGGAGAAGGAGAAAGAAAAAAGCCCAGAGTCAGCAGGGAGAAGTAGCCAAGGGGGAAACAACACGACTCTTTACAGTTATCACCATTCCTGCGAGCTGGGGCAGGAGATCACTTGCCAACCCGCAGGAAGGCATGAGGGGTTCGCAGAAGGGAACTCAGGACATGGCCATTGCCTCAGGAGCAGCATAAGATCCAGGGGAGCCCAGGCAGGAGCAGAGCCACTGGGACAAGGGAAGTGGAGCACTGTGGGATGGCCACAGGTGGTCAGGAGATCCCACAAAGCAGCATGAACCCTGGGCACCATCCTGCTGCTTCTGGTGCTGCTTGGTGAGTGGCAGGTGAGGGAGATGCAGGCACCCCTGGCCTGGGCTGTGTAGGGGCTTAGGGGGTACATTTTTCAGTGGGAATGTGTTGACTCAAAAAATTTCACCCCAAAATGTAGCCCGGCACGAAGGAAGTGTCCCTGCTGGGCTGTGCAGAGAGCTGGCAGAGATGAGCAAACTGTGGGGTTGCTGCTGAGGGCTAGGGGACCAGCAGCTCAGGGTCTCTTACATGAGCCACCCTGTAAGGCTGGATGTGGTGGTTTGTCAAACACAGTCTTGGTGGCTTTGCCTTCACCAGCCCCGATGGCTGCCCAGTTGCCTTTTGAAGCCCATGTAACTGTGGGGCTGCTCCTTTTGAACCTGGCAGCTGCCAGATTCTTCTGCCCTTCCCCTGTGAGCAGGGGGAGGACTGATCCTATATTTGGGGTTTTCCCCCCATTTCCCAACGTGTTCTTCCAGATGCTACTAGGGGACAGGAGAGCTGTGCCGGTGAGTGGTCCACCCCATCCTCTCCCTCATCTTGATGCCTATCCCATGTCCCAGTGTCCAGCAGTCACCCTGCTCCCCTCCTCCCCAGTCCTGAGGAGGGGTGACAGGCATCACCAGTGCTGTGACACGATGGGGCAGTTGGAAGAATAAGGTGACAGGACCCCCAGCTCTGAGCTGCCTCAGCACTGCCTGGAGCTGGGGTGCTCTGTCAGCCCCAGGTGTGAACACTGGTTGCCTGTGGGAGCACTGGTTCAGGTAGTGGGCAGAAGTGGCCGTGGCAGGGTTTGAAGGCTCAGTCCCCCATATCCCCCAGTCCCACATCCCTCCTGCCCCACAGGTTGCTGCAATTGGCAGCGCCTACGCTGTGCAGCAGTCTGGCCGGGTTGAAGGTGTTGTTCCTGAACATCAGCAGGGCTGTCACCAGTGATGTCCTTATCGCCTTTTCCTCCACGGAGGTGAGATGAACCCCCCCTCCCCCTCACTCGTTAAGCCCCACACCTTCAAAGCGTCCCTCAGACCCTTCCCTGGGGCTTGGCATACCATGGTGTGCTCTTCCTCCACCCTACTTCACAGTTGCGTCGTGGACCCATGTCAACTTTAGCATCCCTTTGCAAGGAGTTATGTAAAATGGTGCTCGGGAGGAAAGAGCTCTTCCTGAGGAACCGTCCCAGCAGCAGGGAGAGGTGTCATGGGGAGGAGGAATACACATTCCTCCTTGTGCCTCCTGCCCACCCCCAGGCTCTCCCACTCTCTATGCCCCAGGGGACCACATACCACAGGGTGATGGTGGGTTGGCTCTCTCCTACTTGTTCCCAGCTGTGCCTCTTCGTTGATGGGTGCTGGGAATGAGGTTCTCCCCTTCTGCCCTGAGGGCTCCTGCTGATGTCGCTGAGCAAACCCACCTGGACAGGACTCAGCTTGTGCCTGGAGCAAGGTTAGGGGGTCCTGAGCAGAGATGTGATGCTGCCAGCAAGCAACTCCACACTGCTGTTTGCCTCTGCAGGGCCCTAGGATGCTGAACATGACAGAGAAGTGGAAGGCAGGAAAAATAAAGCTCCCCAGGGAGATATTCTGGCCCCTGAGCATCCAGAGAGCATGTGTGATGGTGACGATCCCCAACATCCGGCAGCTTGGCATGTATGAGGTATAAGCTGGCATTGCCAGCATCCCTCTGGCTGCTGGCACTTGCTACCTGCTGGCTTGGCTCAGACAGCATAGCTCCTGTGCAGGAGGTCAGCCAGACAGGGCAGGTCCTGGACAACACCCTGGTGGGCACTACAGTGGGAGACAAGCATCTCTGGGTTGCAGAGACCCCATGCAGCTCACTTTCGCCCACAAGCAGCTGCCCCACATAAGTCAGCCGAGCCTTCCCTCCATCTCCTTCAGTGCCCCTCACTGTGGTGTCAGCTGATGTTGCTCACCCTCCTCACAATCACAGGCTCTGATTGTCATGGGGGATTTCAATTGCCCTGACAATTGCTGGAAAAACTACTCAGCCAGGCAGGCGCAGTCCAGTAGGTTCCTGCAGTGCATTGACGGTAACTTCTTGCTGCTGCTGGTGGAGGAGCCGACAAGGAGAGGAGTGCTGCTGGACCTTGTACTGGTAAACAAAGAGGGACTGGTTGAGGATGTGAAGGTAGGAGGCACCCTTGGCTGTAGTGATGGTGGAGTTCAGAATCCTATGCAGTAGGCAGAGCCACAAGCAGGATCACTACCCTGGAGTTCAGAAGGGCTAACTTTGGCCTCTTCAGGGAACTGCTTGGAAAAGAGGGTTCTAGATGGTAAGAGGGCCCAAGCAAGCTGGCTAATATTCAAGCACCGTTTCCTCCAAGCTCAAGATCAGAGCATCTCGAAGAGTAAGAAATCAAGCAAGAGAGCTAGAAGACCTGCATGGTTGAGCAGGGAGCTAAGGAATAAACTTAAGCGGAAGAAGGAAGTCTATAGAACGTGGAAGGGGGGGCTGCCTACTTGGGAGGAATACAAGCAAATTGTCAGAGAATGTAGGGATGTGACAAGGAAAGCTAAGGCCTCCTTAGGACTAAACCTGGTGAGGGAGGTCAAGAACAACAAGAACGACTTTTTTCAAGTCTGTTGGAGGCAAAAGGAAGTCCAGAGGAAACGTGGGCCCACTGCTGAATGAAGTGGGTGCCCTGGTGACTGTGGATACAGAGAAAGTGGCGTTACTGAATGCTGCCTTGGCTTCAGTCTTTACTGCTAAGCCCTGCTCCCAGCAGTCCCAGACCTTCAAGGCCACAGAGGAAGTGGCCTAATCTTCAAGAAGTCGTGGAGACTGGGAGATGTGCCCGAAGATTGGAAGAGGGCTAATGTCACTCCTATCCACAAGAAGAGTTCCAGGGAGGACCCGGGTAATTACAGACCTATCAGTCTCATGTCACTCCCTGGGAATGTTATGGAGCGGGTCCTCCTGGAAACTATTACAAGCAAACTGGAGCCTGAGATTGGAAAAAGCCAGCATGGATTCACCAGAGGCAGATCATGCTTAACAAACCTGATCACTTTCTATGACAAAGTGACCCGACTACTTGATGCAGGGACAGCAGTGGACATAGTGTACTTCTCCAAGGCTTTCGACATGGTCCCCCCCAGCCTTGAAAAAATGACATGTTATGACCTTGACAGGTGGTCTGTGTGGTGGGTGGGGAACTGGCTGATGGGCCACACCCAGAGGGTGGTAGTAAATGGTTCATTTTCAAAATGGCAACTGATCACAAATGGGGTCCCCCAGAGGTTGGTGTTTGGCCCAGTGCTTTTCAATGTCTTCATAAGTGACTTGGCTGCTGGGCTTAAGGGTACCCTGATAAAGTTTGCTGATGACACAAAAATAAGCACAGTAGTCAACACTCCAGAAGTGAGAGCCACCCTCCAGGAAGATCTGGACAGGCTGGAGGAGTGGGCTAACAAGAACATTATGAAGTTCAATGGGGATGAGTGTAGGGTCTTGCACCTGGGAACATACAATCCAGGACTGCAGCTCATATTGGGATCCACCTGGCTGGAGAGCAGCCCTGTGGAGAGGGACCTGGGAGTCGTGGTGGACAGCAGGCTCAACGTGAGTGAGCAGTGTGATGCAGCAGCAAGGAAGGCCAGCAGAATGCTGGGCTGCATCAACAGGGCCATCACCAGCAGGGACAAGCAAGTCATTGTACCGCTCTACTCAGCGCTGCTCAGGCCACACCTCATGTACTGTGTTCAGTTTTGATCTCCACTCTACAAAAAAAGATGTGGACAGGCTGGAGAGGGTCCAGAGAAGGGCCATGAGGATGATCAGGGAACTGGAAGACCTGCCATATGAAGATAGACTGAGACATCTGGGCTTGTTCTGTCTTGAGAAGAGAAGGCTCAGGGGAAACCTTATTACCATATACCAGTACTTAAAGGGTGGCTACCAAGAGGAAGGAGAAAACAAGGGTGAATGGCTGTAAGTTGCTCCAGGGGAGATTCCAGTTGAAGTCCAGAAGAAAGTTCTTTAGAGTGAGAACAATTAAACATTGGAATAATCCCCCAAGGGCAGTAGTGGACTCATCTACACTGGGCAGTTTTAAGACACAACTTGACAGGGTGCTAGGCCATCTCATTTAAACTTTTTACTTAAAAGGTTGGACCAGATGATCTTTGAGGTCCCTTCCAACCTGGCATTCTATGACTATGATTCTGTGAAGTCTGGAGGAAGAAAGATTTTGCCTTGGTTGAAGAGGATTGGGTCAGAGATCAATTAAGCAAACTGAACATCCACAAGTCCATGGGCCCTGACGGGATGCGCCTGTGAGTGCTGAGGGAAATGGCAGAGGTCATTGTTGTCCACTCCATAATCTTTGAGGGGTCCTGGAGGACAAGGGAAGTGCCTGAGGACTGGAGGAAAGCCAATGTCACTTTACAAAGGGCAAGAAGGAGGACCCCGGTAACTATAGACCAGTCAACCTCACCTCCATCCCTGGAAAAGTGGTGGAATAACTTATCCTCGATGCTGTCTCTAGACTTATCAAGGATAAAAGGGTCATCAGGAGCAGTCAACATGGTTTTACTAAGGGGAAGTCATGTTTAACCGACCTGATAGCCTTTTATGAGGACGTAACCAGGGGGATAGATGATGGCAGAGCAGTGGATGTGATTTATCTTGATTTCAGTAAAGTGTTTGTCACCATCTCCCACAGCATCCTTGCAGCTAAACTGAGGAAGTGTGGTCTGGATGATCTGGTAGTGAGGTGGACTGTGAACTGGTTGAAGGAAAGAAGTCAGAGAGTTGTGGTCAATGGGACAGAGTCTAGTTGGAGGCCTGTATCCAGTGGAGTACCTCAGGGGTCGGTACTGGGACCAGTACTATTCAATATATTCATCAGTGACCTGGATGAGGGAACAGAGGGCACTGTCAGCGAGTTTGCTGACAACACAAAACTGGGAGGAGTGGCTGACGCACCAGAAGGCCGTGCTGCCATCCAGCGAGACCTCAACAGGCTGGAGAGTTGGGCAGGGAGAAATTCAATGAAATACAGTAAGGGCAAGTGTAGAGTCTGGCACCTGGGAAAGAACAACTCCAGGGACCAGTGTAGGCTGGGGACTGACCTGTTGGAGAGCAGTGAAGGGGAAAGGGACCTGGGGGTCCCAGTGGGCAGCACGGTGACCATGAGCCAGCAATGGGCCCTTGTGGCCAAGAAGGCCAATGGCATCCTGGGGTGGCTTAGAAGGAGTGTGGTTAGTAGGTCAAGAGAGGTTCTCCTCCTCCTCTACTCTGCCCTGGTGAGGCCACATCTGGAATATTGTGTCCAGTTCTGGGCCCCTCAGTTCCAGAAGGACAGGGAACTGCTAGACAGAGTCCAGCACAGAGCCACCAAGATGAAGGGAGTGGAACATCTCTCTTATGAGGAAAGGCTGAGGGAGCTGGGTCTCTTTAGCTCAGAGAAGAGGGGACTAAGGGGTGACCTCACTAATGTTTACAAATATGTCAAGGGCGAGTGTCAGGAGGATGGAGCCAGGCTCTTCTCAATGATATCCAATGATAGAACAAGGGGCAATGGGTGCAGCTGGAGCATAGGGGGTTCCAGGTAAACATAAGGAAAAACTTTTCCATGGTGTGGGTGACAGAACACTGAAATGGGCTGCCCAGAAAGGTTGTGGAATCTCCTCTGGAGACATTCAAAATCTGCCTGGACGTGTTCCTGCACTAGCAGGGGGGTTGGACTAGATGATCTTCGAGGTCCCTTCCAACCCCTAACATTCTGTGATTCTGTGTGACATCACCCCATGGTGTGTCTTCTGGGATCCCAGCAGAGGTATGGTCCTTGGTGGGTCTGGGCGTGGGGCCAGGCATGGGTGCTGCACCTGGCACGGATGGCCACTACCCTGTGCTTGTCGCAGGGCAGGCAGGAGGCTGGAGCAGCAGTGGGTGTCTTGCACAGCCCCGGGGACAAGGGAACAGTCTCCTCCTGCAACCATCTTGTCTTCTTCACCCTTCTCCTGGTGACAATCGCACTCCCCGCAGTTCTTGCTTGTACCACAGCTGTGCTGCCTGCCCTGCCTTGGTGACCCCTTGGATGTCATGAGTAGCTGTGCAGGGATGGTTGTAGTTGTTCCCAGGCAAGCCCAGGTCTGAAAATCAAGCCCAGCCCCAGCTCAGGAGGGTAGCAGCAGCTGAGCAGAGCACATATGGAGTGGAAACCGCCCCCACCCTAGTGCAAGCTCTGAAGCATCAAGGCCTGAATTTCCATCTGCTGCTGAAGGCTCCCAGGAGGGTGCTCATGGTGGTCCAGCCTAGCCTTCACTCATTCCTCACCTCATCCCAGGGACCATCTCGTTTGAGCCACCATTGCCCTGCTCCCTGCAAAGACTTTCTCGGGGGGGACAGACCAGGGGCCTGCACGGGGTCCTTGCAGCAGCCCATGAGGGTTATCAGCCACACGGCTCTGGTAGCTGCAGTTGGGTTTTCTAGGTTGGTCCAGAGGCTGTCTAGCCCAAGGTGCACACGTTTAGCAGAACCCAGCTCTGGAGGGGTCCACAGCACAAGCCTTGATGTCGGTTGCCACTGCTGGCTGCAGAGTAGCCATGGCTTTCTCCATTTTCACCATTGCCTTTTGCATTTTCTTAATGTAGGATGTGCCAGCAGCTCCCTGGGGACTTGTCAGGCTGGGAGAGATGTGGGACAAAGCCTCTGTGAACTGCTGCGACGCATCATTCGGCCCTGCTCAGCTGTGACCCCTCCCTTTTTTGCTCCCTCTGAGGATGCTGAGGGGCAGGTTCAGGCTCGAGGGACCCCTATGCATCAACCTGGGTTGCATGTGAAGGTCATGGGCAGCCTGTTCTTCCTGAGCCCGACCTTCCCGCTTAACAGCAGGATCTCCAGTGGGACCCAGCTGGGGACCTGAAAGGTCCTGTCAGGGTTCACTCACTACTGCCCGCTCTGCTGCTTCACCTTGAGCGTGCTGGAGGACTGTCACCTCTACCTCCTCTTTGTTAAGATCCTTGGCATCTACATCCACTACTACCTGGCGAAGCTCTGCCTGATGCTCACATCAACAGTGTGGGCAAGGGGGAGGGGAGCAGAGGGTTACCAATAGAAGGGGACCAGGGTGATGCAGTGATGGACAGGGAGCAAGCAAGACCCCATCCTGCCTGCAGCTCTTCCAGATACCATGGTCAGGGCTGGGAAGTGGCTTATACAGGCTCAGTGCAGCAAATTCAGGGCAGCACCTGCAGGCACCCTCCATCCTGCCGGGGACCAGCCTCCTACTCATTGAGCAGGTCATGGTCTTGGAGTTCTTTGTTCCTCTTTGCCAGCCTTACACAGCACATTGGGGGACACCAGAGCAGACAGTCCCAGAGAGGGGTTAGGGGGCACCTTGAGACCCGTTGCCCAGTGCTGTCATTCCTTCTCCACATCATGTCCCAGTAGCAATCCTTGTGCCCCTGGCACTTGTGCAAACTCAGCAGGTCTCTAAGCCCCATGTTCCCTGAGGCCTGCACATCCAGGGACATGCAGAGACCCCAAGATGACCACCTCACCTGCCACTTGCCTTTCTCCATGTGTTTCTCTTGTTCTTCCAGGCTTCCCTGCCCTTGTGGTGGGGGTGGCAGGAGTCACCGACAGCTATGGAAAATACAGCATCCAGATGGCAGACCACCAGATCATAGTCCACCTATTCATATGCCACCATCCACAGGCCTTAGTCAGGGAGAATGGTAACCTGGCCCTTCTGGGAGCATGGTGCTGAAGGGGTTGTGCTCATCATGTTCAGCTTTAGGTCACGGTTCCACTTCCCTAATTGTCATTACAACACAGCAGCTACAGCTGTGGTAACCACCACCACCTCTTGTGCCAAGCCTCCTTGGTCATGCCTGCAGGCCTCTAGGTCATGGAGAGACATCCAAGGTCCCACTTGGAGCTTCCTCAGTCTCCTTCCCAGCTGAGCAACATGAGGGCATTGGATCCAGCTAAGCAGTGTCCCCCTTGCTTCACCCTGGTCTTGGAAAACCCCACCAGCATGAAAGTGTCCCTGCATCCCCAAACACAGCACCCTGTGCAGACTCCCATGGGTGCTGCCAGGGCTAGCAGAGCCTCTGGAGGCACTGTGACTGTCTCTTTTCAAGTGCTGAATTACTTCCAAACATCTCCTGGTCTACTACATCACCAACTGCGGCTACTTTGGCCTCATCTTCCTCTTCAATATGGCTGTTTTCAGGATGGTGACCAAGAAGAGCAGCTGCCTGAAGGGCACAAGGGTGGTACAGGGAGACTGCAAGGCCTGGAAGGTGACCCTGGAGGTGGTGGGACTCTTCTGCATACTGAGAGCCACCTAGGCCCTAGCTTTCTTCACCCATGGAACCTCCTCTGTGCCCATACTCTACCTCTTCACCATACTCAACTCTCCAAGATCAGGACCAGCTCTGAGCTGGCCTCCCTGGGCTTGAGTAAGGAAGATGGAGGAGGCAGCAGCCAGCACTGTCATTGCCCTTCCCTCTGACAGGGCATGTCAAGCAGCAGGTCACAGCCATCAGCATGGAGCTAGTCATGGCTCCCAACCATGTTCTTTCCATTGTGAGTCATTTTCATCCAAGGAAGTCATTCCTTAGCAGAAGAACAGGGGCATTATCCACTCAGGGCATGTCCCAGACAAATAACTCAGCTGAAATATGGGGAGACCCTCCTGCAGGAGCAGGAGTGAGGTGGGGAAACCCCCTGGAAGCAGCAGGGAGGTGTCCACAGCATCCCAAGAGGATGCTTCCCACCATCTCCTGCTGTTGCTGCTGAGTGTGTGCCTTCCTTCCCTGGCAGAAATCTTCATATTCATCTGGTTGGTTGTCCTCTACTACCCAAAGACAAAGGAGACCACCGGTTCCCTCTCTCACATCATCAGACACAACAAAACCACAGGCTCTCAAGACTAGCTTCTGGCTAGATCTTCCTCCCTGCCTGCACAGGCACCCACTGAGAGCAACCTTCAATCCCAATGGATGCAGCTTCCCCACGGAGGATAAGTACTCAGTTTACCATGCCTCAGTTTACCCTTCAGCGAGCTTGATACACCTTAGAAAGGCTCTTGGCTTCAATCCTTTTGTTCCTAGTGGCGTGTCTTGGCCAAGGAAGGAAGGAAGGAAGGAAGGAAGGAAGGAAGGAAGGAAGGAAGGAAGGAAACCGCTGTGGATGGGTGTATGTACACTTGCACACGGACTCCATCTGTGTCACAGAACCACTGCAGTGCAGGTACCTTTATCTCCCCATGTGCCTGGGTGACTCCCTGGTGAGGAGGAAAGCTGGAGGAAGTAATCTCCCATCCCTGGGCACATGTTTCAAGTCTAGAGAGCGTGGCCCAGGAGGGGATGAGAAGGTCCTAGGGACGCTACAGGGAACAAAAACACTGTGATGTGACTCACTCTTCAAGCATCATTTGCATTCAAACATCACCTCCTTTCTGCCAAAAACACACAGGCAAGATCCTCTCTGCTATTGTCACATTTATTTGGAGACAGCTCTTTTCTACGCCATTCGCCACGTTGCGGTGACGACCACAGCAGCCACGGTGAGCACACCAAGCACACAGAGCAGGATGAGAGCCCCGGGGAGCCATAGGCTGGGTCCTGCTGAAGAGGAGAAAGGTCGGTTACACATCCGGGTCCCCCGAGCCAGCAGAGCCCCAGCACGGCAGCTCCTGGCTGGAGGCAGATTCAGGGGAGGTCATCTCCTGTGGAAGGTAAGAGCTGCCTGAGCTGGGGGTATTTCAGGGCCTTGAGGGCACTAACAGGTCTCGGTCACCCTGACTAGCCTTGCCTAGGGCCTCTACCCACACCCGCTGCCTAGTGGCTCCTTTCAGCTCGGCATTATCATGCCTGATCTGAGGATTCTGTAGGTGGGCCTGCTCCCAGTCCTGGTCCTGGACCTGCTTGGATCTCCTTAGCGCTCAGAAGGAGCCTGCCTTGTTGGGTTGTTGATGAGGTCCAGCATAAAAACCCAGCCTTCCTCACCTCGGGTGCTACACCAACAGCCTTCTGGCTTCTGGTCCCTTCCCACCCAACTCCCCTGCTCAGCCCAACCTGTGCGCAGTGCAGAGCCGTCCACGCAGAGCTCTCTGCTGGTTTGACCTCTGCAGCATGACGTGCATGGCCATGATACCTGGAAGACTCCAGGCTTCCGTGCAGGGCAGTCATTTTAGCATCCTTTTTTAATAACCTATCATCGCTTAGAGAGTTGTAAGGGTCTACGAGCTGCTCCTGCCCTTCCCAGAGGGATATACGTACCCCTCAAGTCTTGTTGGTTAGTCCCGGAATGGTGAGTCTCTGCTCCCAAGGAAGAAGCAGCCAGCAGGTGGATGGGCCCGTAGGAGACAATCTTATTGTAGTCACCCACCAGCGCCCGCTTGTTCCTCCAGTGTCTGGGACATTGCTGTCAACAAACCCAAGGGAAGGGTAATGGGACCAGGGAGCAGGGGAGAAGCCCACTCCTGGGAGGAGTAAGAGCTCCAGCTCTCCTATTGGCCTCTCCCTGGCAGAGGCCCAGGTGGGTCTGCAGCCTGGGAACAGTCAAGACCCCAGAGCATGAGAGGAGCTAGTTCCTGAAGGACCTTAGCCTGCAACTCTCCAAGTTCTAGCATGAACCTCTCCTGCTGCAAATACTTAACAGAGAGAGGGAAGAGAGAAAGGAGCTTTCTGGTGGATTCATAGAATCATCGAATCATCCAGGTTGGAAAAGACCTTCAAGATCATCAAGTCCAACCATTAACACTATTGTGCATGTCCACTGCTAAACCATGTCCCTAAGCACCGTATCTACAAGCCCTTGTACCTTTAGTTCAGGGCAGTGGGGTGAGCTCCTGCTACTGAGAGTGTTTGTTGTTCGGAGGCACCCAAAAGCAGAGCAGAACCCCTCCTCCAAACAGCAGGCCAAGGGAAGGCAGGTGCCCCTGTGTGGCCAGGCCACGGTGAAGACCAGCAGGAGAGCTCACCTTGCCACAAGGCTCGGGGCTGTCAGGGAGACAGAGCCGGACGCGGCAGTGCAGGAACACCTCCGAGTAACCAACGAACTGAAACATCTGGAAGCTGAACTTGGCAGTTGTGCTCTCTCCAATGGCGTTCAGATACGTCACTGTCTCATCGTGGGGACACCTGGAACGTGATGGTTAAGCCAGCACATGGCAAATGAGGGGAAGGCAGATCAGCCTAGGACATCAGAGCACACAGGGACTGGGTGCAGCCCCCAGGCTTTGCTGAACAGGACTATTTTTGTCTTGGTGCCAGTGGGGATGCCTTTCCTCAGCACTCTGTGTTGTGCCCAGCTCAGGGAGGAGCTGTCACCAGCACAGGAGGTAGCTCATGTGGGGCCACAGGTACTCTGCAGGGGTGGAGTGAGCCTAGCTGTGGCTCCCACTTCCCAGATATCCACATTACTAGCTTTAGCTTGGCTGTAAGCCACTTCCAACACAAGCTCTTCAGCAGAGACCTCTGCACATCCCAGCAAGGTCTCCTGTCTCCTCTCCTTGCCTGTTGCCTCCCCAGCTGGCCAGGAGTGATGCTAGAGGGAAAGCAGCATTATTAGCAGCAGAGCAGGGTCATGAGAGAGAACTTAGTTCAGATTGGTTAGGGGCTCATTTATGGGGCTACTCTGCCTATTCAATGATGGTGTCCACCATAGGTTCCACCTATGAGCAATGATCACGTCATTGATCACTGCTCCCTCTCAGCAACCTGCACTTAGCACCCAGAAAAGAGATGTAATAGTGCTCGTGGTGCAAGGAGGTCAGATGTGCTGAGGGTACTTCACTCACCCCTGCTCAATAAGCTTGTGCTGCAGGTCCTGGTAGGGATCTGTGGTTGGTGTGGCCCAGCAGTCCTCAATGCTCAGCAGAAAGTACTTGAGCTGCTGTTGTCCTTCTATTTTTAGCAGGACATAGAGCATGTCCGTGATGGGGATGGCCGCAGTTGGCAGGTGATAGGGCTGGAGGTAGGAGAGGGTCTTGTACAGTCTCATGCTGACGTTGAATTGTCCTTCCCTGACCGTGAACTGCACCACCCTGAGAGGAGAGGAGGAGAGCTCACAAGCAGAATGAGAAGGCAGGAAGGACACGGTGTGAGTCAGGCCGCTGTCTAAGGTGCACGGACTCCGGACATGCCTCTGCTCACAGGTGGAGCCTTGGGAGAGCCGAGCCCTGAGCTGTCTCCCAGCCAGTATGTCCATGCTCTGTGCAGACAGAGGTGAAGAGCTCCAGGGTTTGCCACTGACCAGCTGGCCAGCAAGGGCTAGGAGCAAGGCAACCCAGAGGTTCTAATCTGCACCTCCACAGGGGCATGGTGGGGGCATCTTTCACTTCCCACCCTTCGTTTTGTGATTAGTTTCAAGCAGTGAGAATGGGAGAATGGCACATTGGCTCTGTCCCAGGCCCAAACCTTGGACTGGAAAACCATATTGGGAAGAGAAAGTGAGGCATTCTGATGTGGCACTGCCCTCAGAGCTCTCCAAAGGCTCCTCAGGGCCTTTGCAGAGCACGTCATTGACAGCATCTCTTTTTCTGCAAACTCAAGGATACCATGTCACCAGCCCAGTGAAGAGGGACCACTCACTTGTCAACAGCGGTGAGAGTAAAGGGCAGTTTCACCACGTGCTCGTAGGCGTAGATGCAGGAGAAATGCACCTCCAGCTGGAAACGCCGGGAGATCACGCCCCTGTGTGCTTCCCGCTCTGACTCAATGATGTTGGAGTATACCACATGGGAGCTGTTTTGCTGGAATGACACAGAAATCAAGTCTCCAAGCTCCAATTTAGATGGTGCAACTCAGCTACAGCTGCTCCAGACCACCTGGATATATCCTTGGGTTTTTGCTCAAACCGTGTGTTCAGGGGCTACTGGCAACCATCACCAGAAAAGGCAGGAGTTGGCATAGTGACCACATGCGAGGGCCCTTCTGTGCAATGCTGAGCTGGAGCACTGGTTCCACTGCACCCTCTCTCACTCATCAACCAAGTGGGGACCAAGGGGCTATAGCCGCAGCTGCAGAGCTCGGAGGATGCTGCCCAGAAAGCCAAGGGCTGATATCAGCTAGGAAAAAATACACTGAGACTTCCATGCTCTGCTGAATAAGGCAAGATATGCTGCCTGTAGGGGTTTGGTGGAGACAGAAGAGCTTAATGACAGCCCCTGGGGAAGCCTTCCAAGAGAAATGAGAACTTTACAGCACCCAGATATAAAAGGAATAGCCTCTGGGGCTTCCCCTTACCACCCTCACTCAGCATGTCTACTCCTCTCATGGCTTTGGAGCTATGCAGAGAGACTCTTTTGGATCCTCACCTGAATTACTGATCCACAGGCAGTGTGGTTTTCTCCAGTGAGAGTGGCTGCAAAAAACAGCTCACCCTCTTCTTCCTTTTCTGAGACCTTGCATGCCTGGTTCTTCAAGTGGACAAGCTCCCGGGGGATTTTCAGGAGTTCAAACACCTCCTTCCTCACCATCATCTTCATCTGCTCTTCCTTGCAGGCCAACTTCAGCAACACATCTGAGGGAAAAAGCCATCTGCAATAGCAATAAGGAAGAAGCCAGAAGGAGCCCTAGGACAGCTATGGGATGGCACAGTCCCACTGAGCTCGGCAGATTCTCACGCCAGCCTTGCTGGAGGCCGCTAGTAGGGCTCTTCAGAGGCACTGGGCAAAAGACAAAGCTTTGGGAAAGTGCAGAAGTTAACATGGTCTGTCATTTTTTTGGGAAAGTGCAGAAGTTAACATGGTCTGTCATTTTGTACTGGTTGCCTAAGATCTGCACAAGTCATGGCCACTGTTACTCTAAACACAGTCCTTAAGCTCAAGACATCAAAGGCAGATGTCATGGGTCCAGCCTGTTTCGAGGGCTGTCTATGGAACCACTGCAGTCTGCCAAGAACACAAGACAGGGCCAGTGATCCTCTCTTTCAGAGGAAGAAGACACAGGTTCTGGCTAGTGTCTGGAAGGAGCTTTACTGTAGCTGTGCTGGAGTGCGTGTGCTTGCTCTGTGACTGTGAGGCAGCTGTACTCCACAGCATGTCCTGCTGCCCTGTCACAGCTACACCACGACATGGCTTCTTGATAGCCAAACAATTGTGGAATTAAGACTTTTTGGGAAGAAGAAAATGGCCTACGACTGTGTCTTGTACCAATGTGTAGTCAGGACATAGTTGGCAGGGGGGCGAAGAATGAACATGAACCAGGAACTGGAATGTGCTCTTGGAGCCTGCAGTGGAGAGCAGTGGTAACACCAGCGCGCTGTGCCCACCACCCTTCCCTCTGGTGCCCATGGGCAGACTGAGAAGGGCTCACCAACAACTCCAGTACTACCTTGGCAGAACGCCCCTGTGAAGCCTGGTTTGCAGCTGCAAACTGGTCTGTCCTCCATCACCTGGCAGTCCCCATGGTGCTGGCACGGGTTTGGCAGGCAGGCATCCAAGCTCCTCTTGGGATGGAGGGCAACCACTTGCCTTAGGCCATGTGGACCCGCCAGCTCACCTGCAGCAAAGAAAAGGCAAGTAAGCTGAAATGCAGCAAGAGTATCTATCTCCCCTGTGAGAGATGCGAGAATAAACTCGCTCCATGGCATGAAGCTCCGCACAGCTCGCAAGGGCTGAGATCCTCACTTAGAGCCAGATCTGAGGAAGAGCCTGGCACCTCGGCTTGCCTGGGAGGATGTGACTGCCAGCCTGGGAGACCTCCTCAGCATAGAGCTATGGAGCCAGCTACCAGCTAGCAAGGAGAGTGGTGGCATGTCACAGCACCTCTGCCCATCTCCAGGAGTTACAGATCATATGTGGCTGGGATGGAGAGCTTGAGGTGTCTGTGTAGTTTTGCCATCTCTTGCATCCCAGTTCCTGCCCCCCTGAGCCCTGCTCTGCTGTGCCCCCTTAGCAGCCTTCAGTGGTGCCCTGAATGAGGGACCTGGACATTGATTAGACAGGGGTTTTTCCGTACTACCCATTTGTGAGACACCAAGGGACAGTGTACAGAGAGACTCACTCTTGTTGCCTTCACAGCCAGCCAGGCAGAGGGCAGAGATCAGCAGCAAACATCTCACAGTCCTCTCCTGAAAAAACAAGCAGGCTGTGGATAACTTGGGTTTTTAGCACACTTGCTGGTGATGTTCACAGTCATTCAGAAAGAGCCAACCCTCAAGCACGGGTGCAATAATTTCTGTACTGTATTTCCTCCAAAAACTCCAAGTTCAATAGTACAAAATTATTTCCTATTCCAAAAGGCCAGATCAGCAATGCCTCGCTGCCCTGGCAGGCTCACACAGGTGTCACTGTCCTGAATGTAGGCAGCTATTCCAGAAAGACGGGGTGCAGACCTGCAGGGAGGTGCTGACAGGGATAAAGCCACATTTCAGTAAGAACGGGCACTTTGAGTAAAACTGCACGGCTGAAGCATCGGTCCAGGCTCCCAAAAAAGGAAAGGAGTTTCCTTCTTCCCACTTCAGCTCTTTTGAAGTGTTAGGATTCGCAAAAGGATCCTCACTTTTCCAGAAACCCGTATCTATAACAAGGAGACAACAGGATAAAAAACCAAAACCCACAAAGACTTGAACACAACTAAAATTAATGCCACAAAGCCACGGATTAAGACAGTTTCTCCCGTTAGTACAGATCGTGGATTTCTTTGGGGAAATTAATTGTATGGTGCTGGATGAGCCCTGGACACCTCTCCTTATCAGAGCCGTGGAGATGAGTCAGACAGGGCCGGTGTCTGGAGCAATGCTCTGTGACCCCTCTGCCGTGCAGATGCGCTGAGAACTGGGCAAAGTCAATACCAAAAGCCCCACCCTGGTCTGGCAGCATATTATGTACCCCCTCCACCCAAGCCCTAGTGGCTACTATCACTGGACCTCTGGACAAGGTGGGGTTATTCCCTGCTCTGCTCCTTGTTTGCTGTAGCAGTCTTGAGAAGATCCCACCAGCATGAAAATCTTACCTTGTTTTCATTCCACTTACCATCACCAGGCAACTCCTCCACCTACTGCTGCCCTGGGTTGTTCTTGCGCTCCTCGCTGCCCGCCTTATATCGCCTTCCAGCAGTTCATCCTTATCCCCCACGCAAACACGCTACCTCCGCTATTGCACAAGAGCCAGCTTAGCTTCGACGGTGTCGGAGAATGAAAGGACTCTGCCAAAGTCCATCCTTGGGCACAGATGGCCCTTCTGATTAGCTGATGGCTTGTGAACGCTGACCCAATTAATGGCCCTGATGGAATCCCCAATAGCGGGAATATCTGCAAAATCCCTGGGAATCTGGGGTTTGTGCATCCAATTGTTTTTGTGGTACGCTGCTTTTGACACAGAGATAATAACAGATACCACAGTGGCACACACGAAGGCGAGATAACTGTGGGTACTGAACACACGCAGTTTCACAACCGCAATGTACGTTTGTCTCTGCTGTTTTTTTAATGACTTTTAATATCTAAGATCTGGGGAGGGATGAGGGTTTACGAAGCAGTAAACAGCTGCAAATAGCTGTAACCACTCAAAGTGATGCATCTTTCTAGACGTGATGCTTCTTCCTAGAGCACAAGTCTTACGAGGAGCAGATGAGAGAGTTTTTTAGCCTGGAGGCTCAGGGGAGATATTCTCACCCTGTACAACTACCCGAAAAGAGGTTGTAGTGAGGCGGGGTAACTCACAGGTAACAAGTGATAGGACAAGAGGAAATGGCCTCAAGTTGCACCAGGGAAGGTTTAGGTTGGACATGGTGAAAAACATCACTGAAAGGGGTTTTAAGCATTGGAACATGCTGCCCAGGGAGGTGGTGGAGTCACCATTCCTTGAGCTATTTAAAAGACAAATAGATTAGGTGTTTAGGGACATGATTTAGTAGTGGGATTGGCAGTATGAGGTTAATGGTTGGACTCGATGATCTGAAAGGATTCTATGATTCTTGCTATATATTGACTATGCTCTGTGCATTCTCAGAGCATTGATTGCCACAGTCACCATAACATAGCAATAAATGTGAACATCCATGCATCAATCCATCCACTCACCCATTTTTTTTTTCCTAACCACAATGAAAACCAGAAAAGTGTTTATCACCTAACCCTGCTTACAGCCTAATGAATCAATTAAAAAAACCAACCAAACAAAAAAGGCCTCCTGCTGTCCCTGCTGTTAGCTTTTGGGTGAGAATCTCTGCTTTCCGTTATGTAGTTTCGAAGCAATTAACTGGGGCTGAAGCTTTGCAGACTTGCTTAGAGATGCAAAGATGGTGTAGCTGCAGGCTTAGAAAGAAAAAAGGAAAAGGATGAGGAATGCAGAGACGAAGGGCTTTTTTGGTGTATTTTTTTGTTTGTTTGAGGTTTTGGTTGTGCTTTGGCTTTTTTTGGGGGGGGAAGTTGGTTGGTTTGGTTTTTGGTTGTTTGTTTTGTTGGTTTTGTTTATTTTTTAAGAGGGTGAAACTCATCGCTTTTAAGAGCAGCCTCGTGGTCTCTGAGAGGCTGGTGGCAAATCCGTCCCGGCCAGCAGGATTTCGCACTTTCCCTCTCATTTTGCCCCCAAAATCTTCTGGTGAGAGGAAGCTGCCACCAGGAACGCGCCGTCTCCCTCCTCCCCGGGCGGCACCGGGGCTGCTGCCAAGAGGTGTCAGCCGAGGAGGACCGGGGCAGCCAAGGGCGTGCGGGCTGGGCACCTGAGGAGCCCACGGGGGAGGCGGGAGGTCTGGTGGGCGGGGGACTGAGGATAGACCAGGAGGACGCCTTGGGGAGGTCGTCGGGGAGGCCGGGGCTAGGCCTGGGGAGGCCGCAGGGTAGGGCTCGGGGTAGGCCGCGGACCTCGTCCCGGCCCCGCGGCNGCGGAAGGCCGGCGAGGTGGTGAGGAGGCTGGAGAGCGGTGCTGGGCCCCCGGACAACCCAGTCCCACCACCCCCTTGCCCTCCCTGGGGCAAGGCCTTTGCCGCCTTCTCGCTGTCTGCTCCTCGCAGGGTCAGCCTGACCGCAAGGAGGGGGAAAGGAACAGCTCCCACTCTCCCTGAGATAAAAACATAATATAAACAGCCTTCTGTCCTTGGAGGGTGCCAAGTCTGCTGAAAAATGTCCCGCTCCTTTCAAGGCCCCTAAGCGGCCCCAGGCTCAGTGCAGCTTGCCAGCGCTGACACCGGCCGTGCAGGTACCCAGTGGCTCTCCAGAGCTGCTTTTCAGATGCAGCATCCCAGACAGGATGGAGGATGCAGCATTGACAAGGGCACGGAAAACAGGAGATGCATCGCAACCTGAGACAGAATGTGGGGATGTGCTGTGCCCTACCGAGCCAGGCCCCTTTGTTCTGCCGTCCTCCCCATGCCCTGCATATCCAGGAACATGCAGCCACTTATTTACCAAGCCCAGCCCAAACTCAAATTCTGTCCTCAACCTTTACTGTCGCATTTGTGGTTACCTCAGCTATGGTCATGTACTAATTCACTGCATCCAGAATGTGAGAGTTTCTGTGTTGCCATGTGTCTGGGTCACATTTCTGAATTCACCTTACTGCATGCATTTTTGTAGTGCCCAGAAGGAGGCAGAATGGAGGTCCTGGTGGAGAAAGAGGAAGAGGAGCAAAGAGAAGAAGAGCTAAAGGCTTTGGAGATCAGTGATGACCTCCAGGATGTGGAGATGAAGGTGTCTGTGGAGCAAGTCTGCATCCCAAGTGATGTACTGTAAGTCATGTACCGTGTGTCAGTTACTGGGGTGAGCAGAAATGGTGTCTTTGGGGTCCATGGGGAGGCTGCACACATATGGATGGCACATGTGATCCCCTTGCACAAGGAGGGAAGTGAGTGAATTTCATGTGCCTGGCGTGTTTGTCCAAGAATGAGACAAGATAACTCACTTCATTGCTGTATCACAACACTATATAAGGATCACTGAGCCTCTGGGTGTATGTCAGCTTGCTGTCACTCCAGTGAAGCTTGGCTATGACAAAATCATGTCCTTGGATATGATCCCCACTTTTTCCCAGGGAAACAGGGAGCCCTTACCACTTTTTGATAGCAGGTCATCTTGTCCAAATTGCTCCTGGCTTATTACCTGTGTCTGTCTGCCTCCTCCTGCCCTGGAAGTGATTTCGACTGGAGCTCCATTGACACATCCCAGTTGCCATCTTCGTACAAGACAAATTCCCTGAAGGAGAAGAAGCTGCTGCACATTGCTGACCATTTCCTCCAGCAGTACACTCACCTCTGCCCTGACCGCAAGCCGCTCTTCCTCCACCCGGTCAACGAGTGTGGTGTGGAGGTACGAGGTGTTGTGGGGCTGGGCCATAGCACAGGGGGCAGTTGGTTTCCAAATGCTAGGGAAGGACAGCAGCCCTTCCTGCCCTCTCTCCTGGCCAAAGGGAATGGGAACTGGCTGTTGTGCCCACCAGCACCCTGAGCAGGCACACAGCATTCCAGGAACACCCTGGGTACCCAAATCCACATGCACCTTGTGCTATGCACATGGTGGTGGTGCCATGTAGGCTGCAGGCAGCTCGCAGCCTGTGGTGTGATGTGATGCTCAGGAAACAGGGAAAATAAAAGAAACTTAAAGGGAAGTAAAAGAAAAACATGAAATAGATAAGGCTTAGTTACAGCCACGGAGTGTGGATCCAGAATTAGATCTTACTCTGAACTTCGCAGAAATTAGAGGGAAGGAAGTAAATGTGGAAGTTTGTGGTTTGGTTTTGTTTAGGACTGGGCCCAAGCCGCACAACTGTTGTCTGGTTCTGGACTTCATGCTCCCCCAGGCATTTGGAATTGCTACTTTGGACCAGCTTTCCCCAACATTTATTATATGATTAACATGCAAGGCAAAAAATTCTGGAGGACGTAAAAGCTGGCAAGGACAGTAGCTATTTGTCTTGCTTGAAAAATATGAGAAGAGTTGGCTCACATCTCTAATGTGTTTGAGATGAGCTTCAAGTTTTAGCCACAGACAAGCAGATGGCCTCTCAACTCCATACCATTTCCATCTTGGAATAGGTGAGGAGGGGTACTGCTGCTGTTGATATGCTCTAGGGAGGTCCTGAATGTGATCTGTGACACCCAGGGGTGGTCTGAGGATGGCTTCGGATAGGAGACTCTGCCAGGCATGTGTTGGGTAACCAAAGTCCTCTCTTGCTGCCCTACAGAAGTTTGTGAGCACAACGGTGAGGCCAACCCTGCTGCCTTACACAGAGCTGTACCACTGGGGTGGCTGTGCCAGCTTCATCTCTGATTACCTTACCAGGGAGCCCCTTAGATCCCCGACCACACCGGTAAGAAAGGGGCTGCCGTCCCATCAGAAACAGTCCCATAACGGAGGTGGCAGTAAAGGGCCCCTAAACAGGACACAATGTGGAAACCCCCGTGGCTGGCATTACAAAGGTCTTTGACCCCTCCATCACCCTCTCATTAGTTAGGCAACCCCATGATTTTCCTAGGTCCTGCGTGCTCTGCCTGGACCCGTAATCGCCGTATGTGTAGTGTTGTAACTGTCAAGCAATTAAGCACCTCTTCAACAAGATTGGGCCTGACCCTGCTCTTGGTCACCCCAAATGGCCAGCTGGTCTGCTGTGAGTTACCATGGCTGACAAACTTCCCCTCCAAAGACCAAGACACCTTGGAACAAAGGAACATGTCCATGGGGATGATGCTTGACCTCAGTGACCCATTCTGAGGGGCTTTAGACACTCCTATCTCAATTTTGGGGATATTTTGGGGTGGCTGAAGGGAGGTTTCTGGACTGACAAGAAGGGATAATGCCAGAGTTGGGGCAAGTTCTTGGCTGGTGTGAATCACCTGAGACAAAGGGAGTGCACTCTTTGCTAGCAACGACTGCCAATGCCCCACGGAGTGCCCCAAAGACTCTACGCCAGCTCTGTGCTGGCCAAGCATACCCTGGGAGTCCCAGGGTCTCAAGAGAATCACTGGCACTTTATAGTCACATAGAACATATCTCCATTTAGCAAACGGAGACTGCCGTGATCCTCTTGAGGTGATGTCTGAGATCTGGGTGTAGACTCTGTAGAACCTCTCTATATGCAGTATGGGAGTATTGATCTCTGTGCTTGCTCATTGGCGACGGCCAGAAGGGAACATGTTCCCTCCTTTGGACTATAATTTACCTTATGGGTCTTTCACTTTGAAATGCAGCCAACAGATCAGCTAGAAACAGAGGTCAGCCCCGCTCCAGAGTTGTGGTTAGCATTGTTTTCAGCAGTTTGATGAGCTTGTCCTGCCCATCTCTCCCCATGGTTAAATTTGTGACCAGATTTAGGGTCAGAATTCCCTCAGATCACTTTGGAAGCCACTTTCGGGGTCTGTGGCTTATACAGAAATTTTATAGAACAGATTCCCTATGGGTGCAGAGCCCCCAGATATGGGTGATGCCCTCTCTCCTTCCTGCTCTCTGTCTGGTGCATGTTTCAGCTTCAGACCAGCACTGCAAATGTGCCTCTCTCTCTCTCTCAAGCCCAGTTCACTCTATTCCCCAACTACCATCCTGAAGTATCAGCGAGGGAACTGCTTTGACTTGAGCGTGCTGCTGTGCTCCATGCTGATTGGGGCCGGGTATGACACCTATTGTGTGCATGGGTATGCCACCCGTGAGATGTGCGCCCTGGACGAGACTCTGGAGCTGGGCCCACTGCTCAGGAAGCCACAGGAGGTGAGACATGCGGTGAGCAAGCAGGGAGGAGCCCGGCATGCATGCTCAGCCTGTTCATTCCCAGTGAACTCCAGTGTTGAGTTAGGGGAAACAGCTTCAGATCTACACTGGGTGTCAGTCTGTACCAAGCAGAGACCTCACCAAAGGGGTCTTTTGAGGGATTTTCCACAGTTCCTTAAGAGGCCTCTTTGGCTTCACTGAATTCCTGCTTACCGGGTCCAAGACTGCAAACTGCCAAGGACTGGGAACTGGGAGGTACCTATATCCTTACATTTTCTCCCTTCTCTTGATCTCTCCTGGGTTTCACAGCAATATTCTGCTTTTGCAGAGCCAGGTACCAAAAGAGGAGATGAAGAAAAAGCCCAGCAAGTACAGAGTTAAGCCCCCACCAGACTCGCAGAGCACTTTTGAGTTTCAGCAGGAGGCCAAGAAGAACACAGAAAGTGAAGCTGCTCACAAGAACAAGGAAAGAGAAGAGAAGAAGGTCACAGTAAGTTAGCAAGGCCCAGTTCACTGTAAACTCCAGGAGCAAAAACTGAGAACACGAGTAGTGGCTGATCAAAGAAGGGAGGTCATCATCCTCTGCCATGAAGTGTGACACAACTTGGATCATGGCCGTGAGCACTGGGGCCTCTGGGAACACCATGTCTGCTTGCACAGGAGTGTGTACTGGGCATGTACTAATGCTCTCTGCTGAAGAGTGTTAAGGGTTTGGAGATCTTTAGAAGTGGGCAGAGGAGAAAGTCTGCCATTGGGTTGGACTAAAGTGGCAATAAAATGGCAATAATTATCACTCTGTCCTCTGCACTACAGGAAGTAGAAAAGCTGAAGCCTGACCCTTTGCATGGCTTACGGGTGCACGCATGGCTTTTGGTTCTGGCTGGAAAGAGGGAGGTTCCTGAGAACTTCTTCATCAATCCCTTCACGGGAAAAAGCCACAGCACCACAGATGAGCACTTCCTTGGGATTGAGAGCATCTGGAACCACAGGAACTACTGGGTGAACATGCAGGACTGCAGGAATGGCTGCAAGGTAACAAGTCCTTAAGCACCCCTTTGCCTGGGATGGACAGTTGGGCTAATCTGAGTTCTGGGGAAGTCCAAGATGGGTTGTGATCCCAATTTCCACATAACCATTCTCTGTGTTGGCTCTGGTCATGTTGCTCTGATTACACAGACTCTGGAACTACTCTAGGACATCCCAGACCCTGAGCTAGCAAATACAGATGGCACCTGTTAAAACCCTACAGTGCTAGAATATCAGCTTTTAAGGTTGGCTGGACACTAACTCTCCCAAATAACAGTTTTTAATGCAGAAGATGTTTTGAGCCTGTCAAACATGGCTTAAGGCAGGAAAGCTCTCCATTAGGCTCTTCCCACAACTCAGCTACTCCACAGCTGGTAGGAAGTCTGGAAGGTGAGGGTCTGAGTTAGAGTAACTTGACCTTGGGGTCATGTGTGCCCCGAAGGAAGGAGGCAGATGTGTTTCCAGCAACTTCTCTCATCTGTGACAGAGACACCGTGAGGAAAGGGGTCTGCAGCCCTCTAGGAACAAGGGCAGTCTTTGGGATCCCACCAGCCAGCCAAGGGTCTGATAAGCCCGTCTCATGGAGATCCAGGGTCTGTCTAGAGTCCTTTAACTCTCTGACACTCAGCTATGTCCAGAGCACCTCAGACATGCAGGAGCAGCATTTGGTTTAGTGTCAGGCTCTTGAGACTGCCCTGTAGTTAAGTAAGTTTCTTCTGCATGGCCTAGGATCTCGTCTTTGACTTGGGTGACACTATCCGCTGGAACATTTTGCTTCCAAGGAGCAACAGTCCTCTTCAGCTGCTCCCAGACGCTAAGAAGGAAAAGGAGTTACCTGTCAGGGACAAGGACGATGCGGTGAGCGACCCAAACAATGGCTCTTGAACTGTATCGAACCGGTGTGTTTGTAGGCCTGCCTGCTCCCCTCTCTGGGTCAGGTCACTAGTGCTCTGTCTGGGTTTTGGTTGGCTCTTTAGATTCCTTCTCAGTCTTGAATACTTCTAATACTTTTTGAAGCAGGACCCCAAGTGGTACTTCTGGTGTCCTAAGTGGCAAAGGATCTCTGTGGGCCTCCAGTGCATTGACCTTTGAGATGAAATAATTTTAGAAAAATAAAATCCAAACTGAAACTTTTCTGGACACTCTTTCTCTGCTGATCAGCACCCTGCTCTCCTGGCTACTGGATGGAGTCGCCAACCAGATGTATAAATAATGTATGTACTCTAATACTAAAAAAAATGCTGTGTACTGGAAGCAAAAAAAGGGTATGTTTTCCTGGTGGGAGAACACATGCTAAAGCAGGCATTGCACCAGCACAGCAGGACGGAGGAATGCCAATAACAGCTTGTTCCCTTCTGTTACCTACTCTCCTCAGCCTCCACCCATAATTAGGAGCAAAGCACCCTCCATGGTCATTAGTTTGAATGGGGATTGTCACATCCATCCCCTGTCCAGCGTAAGCATTATCCAGAAGGTCATTTCATTGGGTTCAAGTAAGGGTGCATTAGTGAGAGCGTGGGGGTGCAATAAAGCTCTCCTGCCACATAAACTGCAGTGTGCTGCTTGCCTCTGTCCTCGGGCTGTGTGTGACTGACACAGCTCGTGGCACTGCCACCATGTTCCCCAGCACCAGTGCAGCCTTGCACAAGCTGAGCTCTGATCACTACACCACCTTGTCTAGAACCGAAATGCCTCCTGGCACAGTAAGAGAAGGTGCCAAAAATGCCAATTTCTGTTTCAGCAGGAAAAGAAGGAGGAAGACAGGAGTTTTGACATGCCACCATCCTGGGTAGCACCAGTTCAGATATCTCCCAGGGGTATGTATTCTTCCTTTGCCCTTTGCTTGCCCCCCAGCTAACCTTGTAGCAGATTTAGGACATTAGTTTTTTCTCATTCAAGAGTTCTCCCTTCAGGATGTACAAGATATAACAAAGCGCAGTAGACTAAGGCAGCAACAGCTACTGGTTTGAGTGTCTGCCCTCAGTGCACTGTCTTATCCTGGGTTAGAAACCACCCTTCTCCCCTGCAGACAGACAGACAGACAGACACCTCCCCCCCGCCCTGGGTGTTTTCCTGCCAGCTGAATGATTTTGCCTGGGATGGACTTTCTGTTACCACCATGCACAAGACACTGCCCCTGCAATCTCAAATACCTGCTTTGGGAGAGAAAAGAGTTATTATACTATTGTAGTGTTAAATCACAACAGCAGGGTCTGAACAGCTTCACTGGCAGCTGAACACATTCAATAAATGCGCAGTTTCCCTTAGACTGTGGGATTTTCCCCCCTCTTGAATCCTTCTGACACTTCTCTTGCGCATTGCAGACTTTGAGACCCGCTGTTCCCAGGGAAAGAAGGTGATCCTGTACAAACAAGCAAAACTGGAGAAATGGGCCTTGTACCTGAACGGAAATGGCCTGGTGAAACGCCTCACTGTTTACGCAGACTCGAACCGTAAGAGGGATGAGTGAACACACTTGGTGATGGGAAGAGGGAGCAGTCCCCTTTCTGCCAGAGTCTCTCTTGTGCTTTCTCATCCTCCTTTCACATTAGTGGGGGACTTAACTTACCACATCTTCAAATGCTTCATCATGCTCACTGTCTGTCAAGCCCCAGAACTTTCCAGCACTGCTAAGGGTTCCTGCGAGAGTTGTACATCCCAGCGGTGAGGCTGTTCAGTGTCACAGGTCAGCTCCTTAGGTTTTCAGTATCCAGAGAAATGGAAGGCTGGTCTGAATTGATTGAACAGTATCACTATTCCTATTGGTGTCAACAGGAGCTGTAGAAAAGGAGAGGTACAGATTCTGGCTATTTCTCTACTCAAAAGCATTATTCTTCAACAGCTAGTCCAAGAAACCATGCAGATTCCCACTGGAAATACAGTGTCCTGTCCTCAGCCCTCTTGGATAGCATAATGCCTGTCTCATTTCCCCACACTCCTGATGCTGTCATTAAATACTCGAGAAGGACTTTCTCTCATTTAACCATAGCCATGCCACCTTCTCCCCCTGAGCTGATTACTTTAGTTCTTGTTAATGGAGAGGAATAAACCCTCTTAAGGTGTAATTAATTTACTCACATGTAGGTTGGGACTCATCTACAAAACGTCCCTGTGCACAGGGCCCAGTCTAGTTACTATGCGACGTCAGCCACGGCTTTATCAGAAGCCCAGAGTGTTTGCCCAGACACTGAGAATTCATCAGATGAATCACACCGCCTCCAATAGGGTGACATAAGGTTGTGAAACTGTTTGTCTCCTACCAGGTACTGAAGTAGCAGAGGTGAGGGAGTGGTTCAAAAACCGAGAAGACATGTTGGATATGAGAGCAGTGAATAAACAAACACAGCTGACCACAGAGTACTTCAGCCCAGGACACCTCTTTTGTCTTAAAGGTATTCCAGCTCATCTGGGCAGCCATTGCAGCTACTGGGACTTATGCGAATCCTAGAAAGATCTAGCAGTGGCAAAAGTCCAAAATTTAGGGGGGCAGCAAGCTTAGATAAGTAATACGATCTCCAGTGAAGAGTAGACAATTGGGTTGTTGGCTTCCAGTCCTGGACAGTGCTCCCACCCCAGCGTAACAGGAGAAAAATGCATACCTGTCACATATATCAGATGATACAATTTATTTTTACCAGTAGGAGTGATAGAAGTAGAAACTTTCTCCTTAGGATCAGCTTTGGTCTTTCAGTGTCGTGCAGCCAGGGGAAAGCCTTGCATCACATCTGTTGCTGAAGCGGCATTTCGCACTAAGAGGCTGCACCGGTTCCTGCTTTGGGAGGACCGGGATCCTAGCTCGACTCACTATTGCCTTACCGTGGAAAGAAGGCAGCAGCCCTGCAAAGCTGTCCTGCTGTTCTCACGCCACGGCAGCTTGGTACACAGCACTGAGGAGATAACATTCTCTTCTTACTCTCTTATCTACCTTTGATTTATTGGCTGCTGAAGTGTTGTGGTTTAAGGATTAACAGATTGAGTGGGAGGGACAGGTTATCACCTAGGACCCTGAGGAGTCAAAGGGCAGCTGTTACTCCCTCCCCTTCCCTGCCACGCTCCGGAAAACAAGGAGAACTTCGGCTGCTGTGAGCGCCCCTCAGCCCGGCTGGGCCTGACATCAGGTGCTCTGCACAATCCACCGCCATCCGAGAGCGGCTTTTATATAGAGTTGTATATCCCTTTTCCCTTCATATTCCTTTTCCCTGTTTTTCTCCCGTTATTAATTGAATTTGTGATAGTCTTAACTTCCAGTCTTGAGTGAGGCATTTTTTTTCCTTATTCCCAGTTTTTATCCTCCCCTGGGAGGGAGAAGAGGGAAGGAGGCTAACAGAGAGAAGTCCTGCTCTGTGTTTCACGTGGGCTTGCCCTGAGCCTTAGACAGACTTGAAGAAAACATGGCTTCCACTGGACTTGCTTGTGCTCACTGGGTTATGGTGACTAACTGTAAATGTCTGTAATCTCTCATATGTCCTCAGCTCACACCTACACATCATTGGAGCCCGAGACTAACCGGTCAATGGAGTTTTACAATGAGGCGCGAGTCGACGGCCTCCAGAAACGCGTTGCAAACGCTAATGAGATGACGGAGTACTTTATGAGGCGGGATGACCTGCTGCATGTCCGGCATGTCGAGTTTGGCAAAAGAGGGAAGAAGGGACACTTCGCTGGTACCAGAACCGACGTTAGCTCTCCTCGGCCTATAGTGGTACGGGCAAGGCAGGAACAGAAACATGTGGCACTGATATTTATATTATGCAAAACATACTGCCTAGGGCTTTATCCTGTGAGAAATCCCTCGATGAAAAATAAGGACAAAGTCTGCGAAGCAAAAGCTAAAATTTATTACAGCGCTGGATGCACAGGGAAAGAGGGTTTCCTCTATGCGTGCCATTCTAATCACAGTCATACGTATTTATTATGTAGCTAGTTTACATATTCATAGTGTTTCCCCTAAATATAATGCATATCCTACAAGTCCCTGGAACTTATTTACATTCCGCTCCTCCTCTTCGAGTCTGCGCGTTGTCACCTAGAGAGTCTTCTTGGGGGTCTTGCGATGAAGGCTAGTAGTCTTCCTCACTCTTAAACTTTTGACGTCTGGTCCCTGTACATGCTCTGCTATCTTTCTAACACCTGCAACTTGTCTTTCTTCTTCACTACTTTGTTCCAGAAAGGAGGATATGCATCCTTACATTATCCAGGGCCCCTTTACCCCGCTCTCTCCGTTCCCCCCCCATTGAGTACTGAGAGCTCACTTTCTTCACGTGCGCCTTTGTAGAGCTAATCGGCTGAAACAAAATTTATTACTTTATCACAATCCACAACATTTTCAGTGGGCATAGCCAAGGCAAAACTCTAGATGAGACGTCCACGCCTTGTCCAGCTGCTGTGTCTCACAGTTGCTTGCCTGACAGACAGCTACAGTGTGACCAGTTGTCACAAACAGCCAGAATGAGATTGGGAAACTAAGATTTTGAAAATGTGTGTCAGAGGAAAGGAAAAAAAGATTGACTATGATTTTGGAATGAAGTTTTCACAAGACTCAAAACTAGTCAAGCGACTTCATGTTCTGACCCTTTGTTGGAGAAAATCTGACACCTGGCAGTGTCACTCTGGCACTTTACCAGAGCTATGCAGGGTCCTGCCTTTGGACCAGCAGCCAACATGCTCCTTTTTTCTTCCCCATCTTGGGGAATGTGGGAAACTGTTGTGCTCCAAAATACCTTGCTTCCTGCAGTTCTCTCAAGCAAGGATGCATTCCAAGGTAACTAAGCTTGGAGAGTATACTCAGTTCCACAAATAAGAGGCTCATCTATTGCTTTAGGCAGCTTTGTGGTTTTTTTCTTAGGCACAAGGAAGAACCGTAGGCCAAGAGATGTCCTCATAGTCCAGGCAGAAAAGCCCAAGTTTTACCTTGGCTTTTTACCAAGCTGTCTGCAAATCTTGCCAGTTTTGTATTGTCTAACCTGCTCCTTCTCTTTCTTTTCACCCACCTTTAGCAAATCAAGGAGTGTTTCCACAGAAACATAAAAAAACCTGCTGATGAAGATGTAGCAGAACGTGTCTTTCTGATCACAGACGATATGATCCACCTGACATATCACCTCAAGGATAAATACATCACTGCCTCAAAGAAGGACTTCTTCAAAGTGGCAGAAAGGGATAGGAAAAGAAATGAAATCATCATGTCCCCAGAAATGTGCATCACGTACCAGGTATGGAGAAAGCTATTTATATCTTTAAGCTTTTCTAGATCACAAAACACAAAGGGAAGGTGAAATGTCAGTGGAAGAACTACAAGCATGACATGCGATGCATGAAAATTCCATGCTGCCTCTCTGCTCCATCTGCACCCCTCCCTCACAAACAGCCTCCAGGCTGACCACACAAACACCCCTGGAGATAGGCTGCCATGCTGGAAGTGACTGGGCACGGAGGACGTAGTGGAGCACGAGAGGCTTGCTCTGCCATGGTCATCTTCCCATCATCAGGCAGTCTAGACAGAGCCACTGGGATCTTGCAAGATACTGGTTTAGCAGTTGTTGGGATCGGTCCAGCAGATTCATGGCAGGGAAGCTGTAATTTCCTCTGTCATTCTCTCTTGAAGAAGAGATAGAGCAGAGAAGCAGAGGCAGACATCCTGGGTTCTAGCTCCAATGCTGCCATGGACTTCCTAGATCACAGCATTGTTTAAATCTCCCAGAGTTTACTGTACAGACAGAGCAAGATGCTGAGACTTAAAGCATTGCTGGTAGCTAGCTAGCCTTAAAGAAAAGATATTGCAGAAAAAGTGGAATGCTGTTACCAAGTGCAGTGCTCTTGTTTGGGGGGTGTGTGTGTGTGTGTGTGTCACTCCACTAACATCATTGATGTGAGTCTGTACCCAGGGGCAGAAGTCTGTCAGTAAATTCCGCAGTGATGCTGCAAAATTACACTTAGGAAAAGCAAAGAGATGTTGCAAATATGGGTTTGGTTTTTTTAATGTTATGTATGGGTTCTTTTAAGTTTGTATTTCCCATTGGGGTGAGCACACAGAACATGATTGCTGGAGTGCCATCCTTTCATCTCGAACCTGGCAAAACTGGTTCCAACTATTTAACAGCAGCATCAGCAAAGTGCTAGATGTGCCCTCTGGCTCACATTCCTGATGGATTCAAAATCAAACTGAAGTCTAATGTGGGTTAGATGCTTCAACAGTGGAAATCAGTGTCCCTGTATTGACTCTAGCAGAATTGTGCCCGTTTCTCTTAGCAAAGTACCTGGTCCTGTGCACCCAGAGAGCGCTACCATCTTTCACTAGCTTATCTGCTTCTAGGCAGGGTCGTCTGAGAAGGACAAGAAGCTGCTCCAACTGTGCAAATTGTTGCAGGAGCTAACAAAGGAAGAGAAGCAGTTGAAGCAGCAAGTCTGGCAATCTGAAGCAGAGGTAACGAGGTGTCCACACGGTGTCAAAAGTTGGTCAGACATGGAAATAGTTTCAGCTGATTGGTTGCCATCCTCAGCATAAACTGTGATAAAAATAAAACTCTGGTGTCGCAAAGCTGGTCTCCACGCTGAATTCTCAAGCTTGCAAACCAGCCATCATTCAGTAAAGGTGTAGCTTTAATACGTTTATGGAGAATCATGCACCTTCCAGCTTGTGCTCTTACTCCTCTTGGAAGGAAGACAGTTTCAGAGAGCAAATGACAACACGTGAATCAGGGCGTCGGGAAACATTTGCCTTTTGCGTGGGAAAGAGACCAAAAGAAAGGATATTGTATGTCATATAGTATCTAGTTGCTACGCATTTCCAGGAAGTTGTATCCCAAATACTGAAGTGACTTTGTGGGAGCAACTGTGGGGAAGTACTTCATGAAACACATTGCTTGTACTACTAATCACACTGTGACCGGTGTGACTAATCCATGTTCTTAGAAGTCTTTGTAATTACTTCATGAGAAACAAAACCATCCCAGCAGATGGAGGCAAAGCTATTGGATTTTATTTTTTAAAATGTTTTTGTGAGGAAGAAGAGACCCTGAAGGAGCTGGAGAGGAGATGCTCCACTATATTAGCACAGAATATTAGTAATAAGAACAAGATTGCAAAAGTCCATTTTCGTTCTGAAATATGAAGCTGTGAACACTGTGACCTCAGGAACTACCTTGCCAAAGTTCTCTGTCTTGATCTATCCACAGACAAAATACTCACATTGCTTGTTCTGTATATCCTATGAAGACAAATAAATAAGCCAAAGCTATCAGTGCCATTTCAAAAGTAGCGGCAAGATCATGATCCAGAAGAGCTTTCTTAACAGATATTATCAATAATTGTGTTCAGGAATTTCATACAGAGTAGCCATCTAAAAATAAGACCATTATCAGCTTCACTTATCAGCAGGATATGAACATATTTGTATAGATCTTCCATATTTAACCTTCTGATACAGATAATGTTCGCAGCATCTGCTCGCTTAGCAGGTCAAGCAGGTAAAAGTGCTGTTATTTTGTGGGGAAGCTGAGGGGGCTTTCTTCTGATTTTTTTGAAGGTGTTAAACATTTTGAAGGCCCGTGAGAATGAAGAAACAGCTATTAAATTGTCAGTTTCAATTTATGATACAGAAAGGAATGAAAAGAGAAGACAACAGTATGAAGCCATGGTAGGTAGACTTTATTAATCGTGGTGTTTATTACATGTATACAGAGAAATCCAGAGTAAACTTTTTCTGTCTGAGGAATTCTCTCTAAAGAGCTCTTATTTATCATTTCAATATACAGGGCCAAATCCCTAGCAGGTGTAAGTCAGCACAGCTTCAGCTGGCTTCCCATGAAAACAGAACATGATCATGATGGAACCTGCTCACTTTGAGGAAAAACTCGCATCATCCAGGAAGATTTTATTTTGTTTACTTAATAAAGAAAATAATGAACAAGGATCATATATATAATAGGGATTACATGAGGAATATGAGAATGGAAACCAAACTGCATCTTTCTAGCCAGGGCTCATCTTATTAGGCAAATACACACTTCTTTGTGTGATATGCATCAGTTGTTTTCTTGGTTTTCGTTATTAATTGCAAAGTCAATTTTTTTTTTTCCAGGATCTCTGTTGGGGAATTAATATGAGTGTTCTGGACTGATACAAAAATCTTCAAGAATAGTTACTTGCAGTTTTTCAAGATCTCCAAGATACTTCTTGTGAATAGCTTTTAGACCGAGCTATCCTGAATAGAGAGGTGATACTAGATTTTTTCACGCCAGACTTCTGGTGTGAAACACAGAGATCCAGCCTACAAGCTGGTATTGCTCAAAATACTCTATTCTAGTCCCTGTCTGTCCAAACAGAAATGCATTTTGTATAGCCCTTTTTGCATGTTATCCTCAGTGGATAACATGTTTGGTACAAGATGTCTCTACAGTCAAGGAAATGAGGAGAAATGTTAAAAAGGAAGATAGAAATAAACTCCATAATAAAAGGTGCACTGGGAAAGGGCTGGAATGCAAAGCTAATGCGAAGCAGCAGTTTTGATCAAACTATAGGAAAAAGAAACGTTATTCCCTCCCTGGGAGGAGTTTTGTCCTTTGCTTTTGTTTTGCCTTATCACAGGGTGTTTGGGGAAGCAGGTAAATGGGACCATGATTCTCTGTGTCCTTTCTCCTCCAGAAGCACAAAGCAGAGGATGAGCTCCAGGGACAAGAGGGACAGGATCCGGATTACTTGCTACCTTTCTTGACTCGCATTGGCGACAGAGAGCCAATGACTAAGGGGCAGGCCTTGCGTATCAGAGATGACTGCCTGAATGATTTCAAGCAACAGCTCATTGATAAAGCTAACATCATCCAGGCTCACTTTGACAAGGTATTTCCAGCCTCACTCCAGGACACACATGTTATTGGAGTCTCTTCTGCACTGACAGCAGGGTGACACACATCTCATTGCTACAGCAGGCATCAAACAAACCTCCTTTGATGACTTTAAAAGAACCTTAAACATGCCTCTCGATATATATTTTGTTGTCAGCATGTGAGAGCAATGAACAAAATAGGTCTGGAGTGAAATTTAGTCCCTATCACAGTTAGAGCTGATTTGGCTCCCCAATGCTTCTGAGGCAACGCATTTATGTTTTACTGCCTCTTGCTGTTCCACGTGGTTTGATTCCCCTTGTTTTCTTGTTCTTTAAGACCTCATCTCAAACTTGATGCCTCCCATGAAAAGAAACCAGCTCTGACTAGTGGTTTTCTTCATTTCAGCTCCCTGAACTTTGTGTTGCACTTGTATGCCTTTGCTCCTCTCTTACAATGACTTCTGGTTGCTCACTCCCTGAACAGGCGGTGGCAGAGCTGCAGAAGAAGGTCCAGTGGTTTCAGGAGAACCAGAGCCGGCTCAGTGCAGAGGAGGAGGATGACTTCCTTCGCTGTTGTTCTGAAGCAGCATTTCATGTCCACATTCTAGCGCTGAGGCTCAACAGGTATTGGGAATGACTGCCTGAGTAGTGCCCATAGGAGGTGTGGGAGGTATCCTTCCGGAGACTCAACACTGAAGATATTCTGTAAAATACCCTCCCCAATGCCCTGGTGCAGTTTCCCTCTGACATCCCCCTTCTTGTTCTAGAGAAAAGCAGATGTCACCACAGAAATACCTTGCTCTGGAAGAGAAGCTGTGTAAGGATCTTCGCCTTGCCTTACACCTTGGTCACACCTAATTTCTTTATTCCTTCACACCAGACACTGGAAATTACTGGTGAAGCCTGTTAGAAGCAGCCTGGAAAAAAGATGTGGAAAGGTTTTCCTCTGTGCCTGCAGTAAATTTTTCATTATCATCAGAGTCATGGAGATTTTAATCAACTTGCAGCATTCTGCTGTCTTTTTCTTTTCCCTCCTTTGTTTTAAGGCCCATCTACAATTTCATCAGTTGTCTTCTCGTGCAATTCTGTCATGTTTCAGACTGAAGTCTGGAGGAGATCTTGGCTTTAAAGTCTGCTTCAGAAGTTGCTAGACATTATGTATGCTATACTGCAGGGCTTTTCTTCCCCAAACCTGCTTCCTCACTGCTGACAGGAGTGAGGATTATTTGGGAAAACTGATTCTTTTCCAACAGAATATTTTAACAAATTTATAATTTGGGTTTATGTATTTATAATTTTTTTCAAAGTTTTTGAACTTGTGATTTTACAACAAAAAAATTCTTTGACCTCATTTAGAGCTCTCTGCTTACTACCAAACCCAGCAAAGACTAATACTCAAATTGACAACCTTTGGATTTTAACATCTTTATTTTTTTTTCTTTGAATGTTGCCACTTACCATTCACAAATATTGGCAGACAAGGTAAAAAGAGAGAAAGGAGAAATCCAAAAAGAGTTCCAAATCCAAGAACTTTTCGCTAACCAAGTGGTTTGGTTAATAATCGTTCCGTGAGATTCACCCACGGAAGTCAGTATGTGTGTGCCATGTATTGGTATTTCCGTAAGGCCCTGCACCTGCTAGGAAACAATTTCTGATGTCACCCATAGTACGTTGGACACCTACGGTGGTTCTACCTACAGTTCCCAGCAGCTACAGTCTTCAAGGAAAAACCTCAACAAAGACTATACTGAGTGCAGCTGTTGGAAGGTGAAAATGTGTTTTTCTATGCTACACTAGAATAATGGACATTACAGCTGCCATACAGCAAGAACCAGTGCAGGTTAAACTTCTTGATTTATGGTAGCTCTCTATTTTAAGTGTAATAGATACAGTAAAGGGCTTTCCAGAGAAACACCCCCCTTCCCTGCCCATTTTATTGCAATAACTATTTTCTCGTGTTTTTCCCGTTAAATTTTAAGAGGTGAACACAATGTTAAAACCAAAAGCCACCATTAGCTCATTATGCCTAATCTGAATATCCTGGGTCATTAAAATACACCAAATCACTCTTAAGTGTGACGTGAAGGATGCACTCGCATTTTGGGCTCAGAAATGGAGAGCAGACAATTCAGGGTTTCCTGTGGGAGACAACTGCAGCGTTCAACACCCACCACAGCAAATCCTCGGGTTTGCCCAGGCCTCCCAGCTTCCAGTTTTGGAGCTCAGATCTTTCACAACAGAACATCGTGTTCCAAGCTGTTCAACAACAGTAGCAGCCCATTTCGCACCAACACACTATTCTGTCAGCTCTGCATCCCTCTGTCAATGCTTGGCTAACGTGGCAACCTACCACAGATAGTCCAGGAAAGAAAAGCCCAGAAATTCTTTGAGATAGAGAGGTATTCCAGTAAGAACACACTACTGAAAAGGAACATCAGGAATTTCAGGAACAAGCCAAAACAATTCCAAATCATGAGGACTATGAACTGCTGAAGAAGTGAGGGACCTCAGGGAACTGGGGAGAAAGGAAACTGATAGGTGACTTCACCCCCTCTCAATTGTACCCCCTCCTTCAGTTTCACTCCCTTCATGACTTCACCCCCTCTATATGGCTTCACCCCCCTCCTTTAGCTTCACTCCCTTCTTTAACTGAGAGCTGACTTCACCCCCTCTCAGTTGCACCCCCTCCTTTAGCTTCACTCCCTTCCTTTTAACTTCCCCCTCCCTCAAGCCCAGCTGCCTTGTAACAACAAAACCGGCAGACCATAACGAGCAGAACGGCCTTGAAGATAACGAAGACCAATTTTGCCCAAATTGGGCCACGTCAAGCTGCTTTACTCAGCAAGGGTCGCAAGATTACTGGGGAGGAAGACTTGGGGCCTTTGCGAGGAAGACTACCGGCCTTCACCCAACGACCGCCAGCGGGGACCCAGCGACCACCGAAGCGTTACGTGGCGTGTGCGCGGGGAGGCGGGACGAGATGTAAACTATCTGCTGAATATTCTAATGAGTTTCTGGAAGTATAATGAATATGCATGTTTTGTAACCATAAAAGCAAACAAGTTTTAGCCCCTGGTGTGCATATTGGGCGGAGCGATCCCCTGTGCACCCGGCCCCACAATAAAGAATATCGACTTAATCGCCTCCTTGACTACTGAGTGACATTTCTGCGTTTCAGTTGGTGACCCAGGTAGGACAACCTGTGCTCAGCTGCAGGACCTGCTGAGAACAGGTACCCCCTTGCGTACCCCCGGGGATTTCCCAGGAGGGATTCCTCGCCTCAATCTGATCACTGCGGGAGCAGATAAGGACCGTCTCAATAAAGGTAGTCTTTAATTTGTATTTGGGTTTGGTTTTGGGTTTAGGGACTGGTCATACGCGGAGCTTCTGTAAGTCGGGAGACTAGATCCCCTGCAGGACACAGCGTACACCGAGCCACTAGCAACTCTGGTGTACATTTGGTAACTTTGTAAATTGATGAACAAAAGTCTGGCAACTTTGGTACATTGGATAAAGCAAAAACAGTATGAAGATTGTGTGTGTGTGTGTGTGAGAGAGAGAGAGAGCCTGAGACGCAGCACTGACTGTGAAGCGAGTGTGGAGTCCTGATCTGCGGTTCCAACACCCTGCGAGGGGCTTGGCTGGAGATGGACGAAGCAAAACTAAAAGCTTGAGTGAAATAAATAAGCTTGTCCTCAGCCACTGTTTCTTGCATCCAGACGACAGTTGTAACCCCACGTATACTTTTTAGTGCATTTGGTGTGAGAGAAAGACGTGGAGTTGTCCAGAGTGGGACAATATTATTTGTAAGTGTGACATTTGGTGTGAGTGGGATGATTTGTGTTCCTTTTTCACACTCCTCCATGTGAGGTGTGGGAGACTGAGTGAGATTAAGAACGGATGACGAGTAATATACCCTTGTATGTGATTGTGAGTGGGATCTTTGTTATTCTTGCGATTGTTATTGTTGTGATAAACTGTTGTAAAAAGGTCCCTGGATGCTGTATTGTTTAAAATGGGAATGGAACAGAGCAAAGTCATTCAAAACAGTACCCCATTAGGATGCCTATTAAAACACTGGAAGGAAATCAGGGGACCACCCAGTGGGAGTGTAGACAAGAAAACTCTAATCAAGTATTGCAACCAGTGGTGGCCGCTCTATAAGTTAGCGGATGGGGAACAGCGGCCAGAGAATGGCTCCACAAAGTACAATACTCTGTTACAATTGATGCTGGTTTTGCAAAGAGAGGGCAAATGGAATGAAGTTATGTCTGCAGGTATGTTCTTTACTCTAAGAAAGCATCCGGAATGGCAGCATGATTGTGGGGTAAATGTGCCACCTCAGGACCCGTTGGTTCTGTCCTTAGAATCCAAAAATGAGAGGGGTTTGGCAGGGAAAAAGGGAAAACGTTGCTCTGCCTGTGATACAGGGCAAGCGTGTACTAATCCAGAGAAGGTTAGGAAGCATGCAGTGGTTAAGGGAGGTCGGGAGGAGGAGGACAGTTTGGATTATATGCCACCCCCTAGGACTCTCCCTCATACCCAACCGGTTCCCAGGGCAGCCTCTGCCCCAACACCATCGGCCTCCCCACCGACGTCCAGGACACCACCAGTGGAACCTGACGTTGATAAGAGAGAGGCAGAAGACAAGTCCCCTATGGCAGGACGAGTGTTAAGGAACAGAAAGGAGATTGTGATACAAGCCCCTCTAAGACAAGTAATGGAGCCGGAGGGAATTCCGGCCAGGCTCCGAATCCCTTTCTCCATGAGCGATTTGGATTCGTGGAAGGAGATAACTAAAAGATACAGGGAAGACCTGAAAATGGTAGAGCACGGGTATGGGTTAATAGCAAGAAGCCTGGACCCAGATTGGAAGGATATAGATGTAATACTGAATGAAATGACAGAAACGGAGAAGCAGCTGATTTTAAAGGCGGCCAGAGAGCACGCGGAGGCTCAGATTGCAGCACAGGCATTAGAGGGAGGAGTAGACTGATATGGTCCCCTTGCAGACCCCAACTGGGATCCCAGTGATGGTGGGGATTACAGACTTTTCAAGAGGTATCAGGAAGCCATTAGGGTAGCAATTTCTAAAGCAGTACCAAAGGCTATGAATTGGTCACCGCCCTTTTCGCGGTGCGGCAAAGTTTTACTGAAACACCTACTGAAGTTCTAGACAAGCTCCAGACAGCAATGTGGAAATACACCTCCCTAGACCCCTCATCGGAAGTAGGGCAGCAACAGCTAGTTTCTCTGTTCCTAGGGCAGTCCACTCCCGATATCAGAAAGAAGCTCCAAAAGATAAGAGGAACCGGACACCCGTAATCTCGAAAACCTTCTGGCAGAAGCCTGGAAGGTGTTTCAGACTAGAGAAACAGGGAAGAAGGGATTAGTGGCAGCATTGGGAAAGGATAGGAGGGAATCGATAGCTGAACTGGGGATGGGTCGAGGCAGAGAAAGCGGGGTAACAAGGGGAAGGGGCACAGGTAGAAGACCGTCAGGAGGAAGGGCGAGCGGACTGCAGCAAAATCAGTGCGCGTTCTGCAAGAAGTTGGGCACTGGCAACGGGAACGCCCAACACTGAGGTCCAGAGGCCCTCTCGTGGCCGAACTGGAATGACGGGGACCTGGAGGATCTACCCTCGCAGATCCCCTGGTTACCTTGAAGCTAGGGAAACAAAGGAGGAAACTGGAATTTTTGGTAGATACAGGAGCATCATAATCGGTTTTAAATCAGGATTTATTACCCTTAAGTAACAATTTTGTGACCGTGGTAGGGGCCACCGGGTTCGGACAACCTCTTATGTACCAATTAGGGAAGCAAGTAGGCATACATCCATTTCTGGATTTACCTAATTCTCCCAAGCCCTTATTAGGACGGGACTTGTTGGACCAGCTAAGGGCGGAGGTTAGCTTCAAGGAGGGACAAATACAATTGAAAGTAAAAGAACAAGAAATGATTGAAATCCCGAGCCTTGCCCTGACAGCACCAAGACAGGGATCTGCCCTGACGGTGACATCGCAGGAGACAGAGAACCAAGTTTACCCAATGGTATGGGCCTCGGGCACTCCAGGGAAATCCAAGGCAGCTCCCCTAGTAAGGATCAAACTGAAACCTGATGCCAGCCCAGTAAGAGTTAAAAAATATCCTCTTAGAATGCAGGATCGTAAGGGGATTAAAGAAATAATTGACACTTTTATCAAATTTGAAATCTTGAAAGAGTGTGAATCAGAATATAATATTCCCATCCTTCCAGTAAGGAAGCAGGATGGAAAATATAGGTTGGTTCAGGATCTGAGAACAATTAACAAAATTACTGAGGATCTGCGCCCAGTTGTGGCAAACCCCTGTACCCTCCTTGCGAGTTTGAGGGAGATCCAGGCATGGTTTACCATTTTGGATTTAAAGGGTGCCTTCTTTTGTATACCTATTGCAGCTGAAAGTCAGAAATTGTTCACCTTTGAATGGGAGAATCCAGATACAGGAAGAAAGACTCAGGTAACACGGACAGTCCTACTGCAAGGTTTTAAGAACAGCCTTACTATCTTCGGAAACCAACTGGCACGAGAACTGGAGACCTGGGTCCCACCATCGCCAGAAGGAACCCTATCACAGTAGGTAGATGATATCCTTGTCGCAACTGAAACTAGGAAAGATTGTGTAGCACGGACTGTAAGTCTGTTGAATTTCCTCGGTTTAAGTGGATATCGGGTCTCCCGGCAGAAGGCCCAGCTTGTCCAGCAGCAAGTGATTTATCTAGGGTATACACTCTCGAAAGGTCAAAGGGACCTGGGAAATGAATGAAAAGAGGCAATCTGTCAAATGCTCCGACCCGAGACCCAGAAGGAATTAAGGACATTCTTGGGAATGACTGGTTGGTGTAGATTGTGGATATACAACTATGGACTCCTTGTAAAGCCTTTATATGACCTGGTAAAAGAAAGCCAATCTGGAACAAGGTTAAATTGAGCAGGGGAAGCAAAGAGGGCCTTTAAGGGTTTGAAAAAGGAATTCATGAGGGCCCCGGCATTGGGTCTCCCTGATGTATCCAAACCCTTTTTGTTGTTTTCTCATGAGAAGCAGGGCATAGCCTTGGAAGTACTGGCTCGGAAACTTGGACCATACCGGAGAGCGGTCGCCTGTTTCTCCAAACAGCTGGACAAAGTCAGCCGAGGATGGCCCGGGCGCTTACGAGCCGTGGCGGCACTTGTCATCAACATCCAGGAGGCTCGTAAGTTTACCCTGGGGCAACAAATGACGGTCCTGGTGTCACACACAGTGTCGGCCATTTTGGAACAAAAGGGTAGACATTGGATGTCCCCTTCACGATTCCTGAAGTACCAGGCCATATTAGCGGAACAAGATGATGTAACAATAACCACTACTAACATTGGGAACCCACCTTCCTTCCTTAGTAATGCTGCACCGGAGCCATTGACCCATGATTGTTTGGAAACCATAGAGGTTTTCAAGCCGTCCAGACCTGAAAGAAGAACTGCTTCAGGATGCAGAAGACACCTGGTACTCCAATGGGGGCAGCTTTGTGAAACAGGGGCAACGTAGAGCTGGGTATGCGATAACCACCACTACCCAGGTAATTCAAGCCCGACCATTACCTCCAGGGACGTCGGCCCAACAGGCTGAAATTATAGCACTGACTAGAGCCCTCAAATTGGAAAAAGAGAAGAAAGTCAATATTTGGACAGATTCAAAATACGCGTTTGGGGTTGTGCACGCTCATGGGGCCATATGGAAAGAAAGAGGACTGTTAACTGCTCAAGGGAAGCGCATGAAAAATGCGGAAGGAGTCCTGAGATTACTCGAAGCTGTAAATCTCCCAACAAAGGTTGCCATCATGCACTGTAAAGGGCACCAAAAGGAAGATGCATATCCAGAGAGACGTAACAGATTGGCAGACGAAGAAGCAAAGAAGGCAGCGGAAAGAGAGGTGGAGGAGGAGATGTCTCTGATCCCTGATGGTAAACCATGCATAGAGGGGACTGATCCTCGGTATTCTAGTAAGGATGAGGAGTTAATACAAGAATTACTTGGGAAAAAGGAAGAGGGTCGGGCCTACACCCCTGCTGATCGTTTGGTAGCGCCTCGCCATAGGCTGTGGAAGGTAGTTTTTGAGGAACATTGTAGAACCCACTGGGGAGCAGACACTTTGTATAATTATTTGAACCAGCAGATAGTAGGAGCCCATTTATATACCACTGTCAGGCAGGTTACTCAACAATGTGAAACATGTCTCAAAACCAATCCTAACACAGTAATTAAATTACAATTGGGCAGGATAGAAAAAGGAGCATTCCCGGGACAACAGTGGCAGATTGATTTTTCTGAACTGCCAAGAAAAGGGGGTTTGCGGTATCTCTTGGTGTTTACAGATACTTTTTCAGGATGGCCGGAGGCTTTTTCCTGTAGAACCAATCGGGCCAGAGAAGCAACTAGAAGTCTGCTAAATGAGATAATACCCCGTTTTGGAGTCCCGTCGGGTATCTCTTCTGATCGGGGACCGCATTTTTGTGCACGACTAGTACAAGTGAGTAGAATTTTGGGGATTAATTGGCAACTACACTCATCGCATAGACCACAGGCGAGTGCCCAGGTGGAAAAAACAAAGCACTTAATAAAAGAACAAATAGCCAAAATTTGTCGAGAAGCTAATCGGTACTGGTACCAGGCTCTTCCCCGGGCTTTGTTGAGATTAAGAGAAAAACCAAGATCCAAGGAGCGTTTGAGCCCCTTTGAAATTTTGTACGGGCGACCATATCGGTTATCATTTAAGGGAGGGGATCTGAACCAGCTAGGAGAGGGATACCAACACGAACACATAATAACTTTGGGGAAACAACTGAGTAGGGTGGTGAAGGTCGTGTTATCAAACAGGGAGAAAGGATTGGATCAGCTAGTCCACTCTTTCCAACCAGGGGACTGGGTATATGTAAAGTCTATTTCAGGTCATCCTCTAGAAGAAAAGTGGAATGGACCCTTCTATGTATTGTTGACCACATTCATGGCCATCAAGGTGAAAGGACAACTGATGTGGATTCATTACACCAGGGTAAAGAGGGCTCCAAACGGACCTTAGAAGGTGGACCAGAGGGGGCTTCTACAGATAACAATCAGACCACCCAAAATGTGGGTTAAGATCCTCACATTGATAGTGTTATGTATGGCCTTGGGAATGACATCACGGTCCAAGAACCTACACTTGAATCTGACAGGGAATATCAGTAAGATTCTCAAACAAGAGGACTGTTGGATTTGTACACAAACACCAGAACGTGCGGACAAAACTTGGAAATTGATTGGAATTCCCATACCAAAAGCAATACCTTGGACAGACTTGTGGACTAACACCTCATTTAAGATTCCCGAAACCAAAGACCAAATCTTGGAAATAAATAACCTGGCTCCTCAAAACCCCTATTGTACCTGTGTACAACGGTGTACCCCTCCAAAAGGGTAAGGCAAGATAGACTGCACAGGGAACAATCCGGTGATGGTGGGAAATTTCACCCATTGTAATGTCACCATTGATATTGGATCATCTCCGGGAAATCTTACATACCGGCCGATACCGAGTGGAACTGGTTGGTATCGGCTCTGTGGCAATACCGCCAGGAAAATCCCGCCCCAAAACTGGCAAGGCAAGTGTACCTTAGGGGCTGTTGTACCAAATATTACAATTATAAAAGGGGCACGTACCGGGTGGGTAAAAACTTACCTAAGAAGAATTCAAAGGGCAAACAGCCCTATCATAGAAAGACCTACTGCTTTCCATAGCTTTGCAAGAGGGTTCCTCCCATGGCTTGGGGTTAGTGAATTAGAAAAGAGAATAGTAAACATTTCGGCCACGATTGAATTGGTAGAAAAATCAAACTATAGACGCAATTGAAGCCGTCCGAGAGGAAACTGGTAGTTTATCCAAGGTGGTACTACAAAACAGAATGGCTTTAGACATATTATTAGTGGCCCAAGGTGGAGTTTGCACGACAATCAGCTGAAGTTGCTGTATCTGTATTGACCAGAGTAGCAGAGTGACCACCAATATTAATGAGATTTGGAGACAGACCCAGCTGTTACATAAGGTATCCATGGGTGGTACCTCCTGGGGCTTCGAAGAACTCTGGCATAAGCTAACCTCCTGGTTGCCTAACCTTGCACGGCTTAAGGAACTTTTTGTGGCGTTAGGATCACTAATTGCGTTTGTAACTTTGACCTGTTTGTCGATTCGGTGTGGACTGTGGTGTTGCCAAAAGAATGTAGGTAACTATGAGGAGTGGAAGAGAAACAAAATTAAACACCAGGTGGAGACAGGGAAATATTTCAAGAAGACGTTAATTGACAAAGGGGTTTTATGAAGTGAAAGAACTCACTTATCATATAGAAAAGGGGGGACTGATAGGTGACTTCACCCCCTCTCAACTGTACCCCCTCCTTTAGTTTCACTCCCTTCATGGCTTCACCCCCTCCTTTAGCTTCACTCCCTTCTTTAACTGAGAGCTGACTTCACCCCCTCTCAGTTGCACCCCCTCCTTTAGCTTCACTCCCTTCCTTTTAACTTCCCCCTCCCTCAAGCCCAGCTGCCTTGTAACAACAAAACCGGCAGACCATAACGAGCAGAACGGCCTTGAAGATAACGAAGACCAATTTTGCCCAAATTGGGCCACGTCAAGCTGCTTTACTCAGCAAGGGTCGCAAGATTACTGGGGAGGAAGACTTGGGGCCTTTGCGAGGAAGACTACCGGCCTTCACCCAACGACCGCCAGCGGGGACCCAGCGACCACCGAAGCGTTACGTGGCGTGTGCGCGGGGAGGCGGGACGAGATGTAAACTATCTGCTGAATATTCTAATGAGTTTCTGGAAGTATAATGAATATGCATGTTTTGTAACCATAAAAGCAAACAAGTTTTAGCCCCTGGTGTGCATATTGGGCGGAGCGATCCCCTGTGCACCCGGCCCCACAATAAAGAATATCGACTTAATCGCCTCCTTGACTACTGAGTGACACTTCTGCATTTCAGAACCCTAAGGTCTCTGAACAGAAAGCAGCAAGCAAAGTCTGTGGTTATGAATTCATGAGCGTTAATTCAATGCCAGAAAAGACATCAGAAAAAAAGTAATTCAAGAACCCTTTTACAGGCCCTGGGCATGTAGCAACTGTCAAAAAAAATCATCTAATAGATGTTATCGGGACTAGCATCAAACTAACGCAGCTTCCTCTTCTGACGGATTCAGGGCTGGAGGTGTAGAAGCGGCGGGATCCCACCGCAGCCGCGCTGCGCAAGCGCACAGCTCCGCCGGGACGAAGTACGGCCTGACTCGCTGCGGGGACACAATTTAAGAGGAACTGGTGCCAGCGTTGCCTGGCAAAAAGACACAGCAAAGTGTGGGGGTGGGAAATCCCAGGAGCCCTGTTCCAGTCAGGGCTGTACCCCTGACACCCGGCGAGGAGAATCACCTCTTGGGAGCGGAGCGGACCAGGCACGAACACGAACACGAACACGAACACGAACACGAACACGAACACGAACACGAACACGAACACGAACACGAACACGAACACACCTCCGTGCCGCCAAATGGCGGCACCAGCGCGCCACCTTCCTTATTGGCAGCGCTTGAAAGGCTCCTCCAAGAAGCTCCCTTGCGATTGGCCGGCCGCCCTGCGGTCGCTAGGGCAACCGTCCCACCCCCCGGTTCCTATTGGCCGAGCCACGTGCGGAAACCGGGGTAACCTCTCGGCTTGCTGAGGCGGTGCTCGGGGGTNCGTGGCCGGGCATCGCCGTAACCGCGGCCGGTGTCGTTTTGCCCGCAGGGCGGCTGGGAACGTTCGGGTGGATGGCTCGGCGGCGGTAGGACGCGCCGGCAGAGCCTGGCTGGGAGGAGGAAGGCGCTTGGGCCCTGCCCGTCGGAGAGGCGCCGCGGGGAGCCATGGCTGTGGCCGTCACGACGAAGAAGGCCTGGAAACTGCGTGAGTGTGGCCGGACTGCCCGCCCGAGGTGGGGCGGAGGAGCTTCCCCAGCGAGAGGGGGGTGAAAGAGGCAGTTTGTGACAGGAACCAGCTAATATCGGCCCGCAGCGTGGGTGCCCGGCCTGCTTTTCACGTTGCTGACTAGAATGATTTAACTTGTGGAAATCCTTTCTGAAAGCGCAGCAGCACAGGGCCTTGCCACTGCTCTGCTCAAAGGGTGATGGCTTGTGTCTTTTCCAATTCTTTGCTGTAGCGCTATCCTAAATTTCTAGTCAACCCCACCTGACTCGTGCAGTACAAGAACAACCAAGGGAGTGATGGAAAGCTCTCTTCATTGCTCAGGCTGCAGTGGGGGGTCCTCTGAGTGTCAAGTCAGTGGGTTTGGGGCTGCCCTTCATTGTTTTTAGAGTTGTCTTTCGTTGCTACTCACTTGTTACAGAAGGTGCGCTGAATTCTTTGCTGCGGAAGGGATGAGGTGCAGATGTGCAGGGCCTGTATGTCTCATTCTCATGAAATCGAGACAGTAAGAATCTGCTGCTTTTATGTTCATTAGTTTTCCTCGGAAGGAGCAGTGAACAGCAGCTGCTTATCTTTTTTTAGCTGCTTCCCTGGTTATTGATGAATTACTTCATAGAAGCTGTTGAGGAATGCTTAGAAGGAGATCAGTTGCTCAGAAGTATGAGCTTTAAACTTGTGGTCCAGAAATTGGCTGGTGGAAATTATGGGATCCTAGACTAATAACACATGAAGGGAACTGCGATAGTTGACTTAGTAATTTTACCTCTTTTTTGAGCAGAAAGCCAGTTTGCTATGTTGTCTTGGACTCTCCAGTTATAGGAAAAGCTGGAAGTCAATCAATCTCCATTCTCTTTAGGTGGACATCTCTGCCCCATCTTAGCATCCTCTAGAGCACAACATGTTCTGACTATTAGAAATGGTTTGGCATGCAAATTAGGATCTTACTGTGGCTGAGCTGGGGGGCGATATCTGATGCTGAGTACTTCATTAAAAAATAAGTTTGTGGGTTTAAGAAAATGGGCGCTTTGCTTGAGGAGCAGCTGAAGCCATCTCGCCAGGCTGGCATCCCATCGGGTCGTAACTGGGCTTTTATGAACAGAGCGTTGGACGATTCAGGAATGACTTTTAAACTTAAAATATGTTCATAAGTACGAAATCAAGTGGAGGGGAAAAGTGGAGCTGGTGACACTCATTTCAGACCAATGCTCAACATCTGTCCTTTCAATTTTAACCACTGGGCCGATCTATTAATACTAATTGTATTATTTGTTACCTTCAAGCCTGCGTATACATTCATCCTTTTCTGTGGCATTGTCATATAGAAGGTTAGTCTTTCAGCACAACATAAGCGTATGTCCAGATTTGTGCTTCTCATGTAATTTCTGGCCTAATTGGTAATTTGAAAGATGTTTGTCCACCTAAAGTCAAAGTTGTGCAGTTTGCTTTCAAAACATGGAGGTTGAGATGCCTGTAATTCTTACTGCAGCTGTCTAATATCCTTTGGGTTTAGTGGTGTGTATAAAGTGATCAAATTGCTACTTCCACCAAAACAATCCGAACAAAAGCTGAATCGATTGCTACCCAGCCTTTTGACAAATGAGGCTCATAACTACTAGGTGTGCAAATCCCGTGAACTTTTAAAGAAGAAAACTGTAAGAGGAAGAAATGTATCTGCCAAAAATTTGAGTGGATTTAGAAAACCACTAAGAAAATGAGATGTCTAAGCAAAGATGCTGTTTTGCTGCAAACTTGTTTCTTTATGATGAGGCTTCCTTGGACTTCTGTCATTGCAAAGCCCTCTCAAAGTCAGAGCTTCCACTCAGCCCCCAGTTTTTTAACGGTCGCATTTGTTCTCCTGTGCCCTTTTGGGTATTTATTCATCCTTACTTTGTCACAGTTTCACACTTTGCATGGCTAAGTTTCACCCACGTTACGTGATGGGAAACGTAGCAAAGCCTCAGCTGGAGCTCAGAGGAGGGAGCTCCATCCATCCTCGTTGCTGAGTTGTAATTTTTTTCTGCATAAGGTAACAGACTGCTGCTGATCTGCCAGTTTCTCTCGGGATGGACGTTCTGCTGCTGCTTTCCAGAATGAGATTAGAGGGCCTTTCATTAGATGACTTTGGCTGCTGTGTAATTTTGCAGCTTCTGAGACCTACCCAGTACTGAAGGTCAAGCAGCTTCTGTTAGCAGGTTGCCACAGTTGGGCAAATCTTTAAAAGCCACCGAGCTGCTGCTAGAGAGAGAAGATGCTTTTTTTTTAAGCCACATGAGCACTGGAGTTGTGAGGCTAGGTCAGCAAATGTCTTCAGTGCAGCAGGCAGAGCCAGAAGCACTGTTTTGAGCAAGATAATAGTGTGACTTCTTATCTGAACAGTGGGCTGCTGCAGCTTGTCTGGTGGTAACTGGAAGCCTTTTCTGGGGGAAAATACTTTTTCAGTCCTTTGGGGAGGGAGGAAAATTGTGGAGGCATGGAAAATTATACTAATCTGTAATAACTGTTTGCCTTGTTTTGGGCAGAAGAGATCGTGGCTCACAGCAGCAATGTGTCCTCACTAGTCCTGGGAAAAAATTCAGGCCGGCTGCTGGTGACTGGAGGAGATGACTGTCAGGTCAACATATGGTCAGTTAACAAGCCCAACTGCATCATGGTAAGAACAAACCTGTTTTTAACCTTTGGGGAGATGAGAATGTTGATTTTGAGGTATAGAGAGTGGGGAATAAGGGGAAAGGTTGTTTGGTGTAGCCTGTGGGACTTATGAATTGAGTTTACCAACACAGAACTGGGTGACCAGATTCTAGCGGAAGATAGGGACAGAATTTGGTACTCCGGCAGGAATTTGGGCTGGCTGGCTGCTTCAGCTCAGGTAGTGAGTCTCATGCCTTCCGTTACTAGGCTAAAGGTAATTAAATGCAGAGGTTTTGCACGAGGTGAGCTAGTTTTATGGTGCAGACTACAAGGGGCCAGTTTATACCCCAGAGTCGACTCTCCTAGCAGGAGACGTCTCCAGCAGATGTGTCTCCGCCTGTCCCACAGTCACTGCCTGTCAGCGTGGAGTTTGTGAGAACAGTTTGCTAACTTGCCTGGAGACTGGGGCAGAGGAATGCTGAGCGCAGCATCTTGAAGAGCAGGGTTACCCCTGCAGTGATCACTGAAGTGCACCACAAATACGTTTAAACAGATGTGCGCCCTCCATCACTTTTGCTTTAAGTGAGTGTTGTGGGAAGCCATCTTCAGCAAGTGTCCCTTGTCACTCATTTAGTTAACAGTACAATAATACTGTGTTGTGGAAGGCATTTCTCTAGCCGGTGTGAACCCTGTGAGGAAGAAGTCAGGAACAGAAGGCTAAAAGAGGAATGTGTCAACTTTATTTTCCCATTTGTGTACTGGGGTTAAGCATAAGGAGGTTGAAATGGCTGCAGGAGGAGTTGATCACCTTTGGGAGTGCTGTGCTGCTTCCATAGCGTAGTTAAGCTGTAACTTTCCAGGCCCTTGGTGGTGAGGCGACAGTAGTTTGTAAGCAACCAGAATGTTGCCTTCTATGAGAAGGAAGGCTGAAGGACTAAGTATCTCCATACTCTTTCTGTAGGAGCAGGGAGCAGTGCCTCCCCTGGGCTTCTGGGGAACGACAGACCAGCTAGAAGTTGGTGTTTGAGAAGCAGGGGCTCAATGGAGCTGCTGAGGACTTGTGCCATTCTTCTGTATCAAAAGAGTCTTGATTTTTGGGGTTGTGCTCTGTTTTGTCCTCTGAAATTAATCTTCAGTGTTCACATTGTTAAGATTCCAGATGGTTTATGTGTCGGGGAAGAGGGAGAAGGGGAACTTTTCAAGCAGGGTGACTTTGGTTAGAGTGTGAGCTCTGCTTCTCACTAAGCAGCAGCAGCAGGCGCAGCTGTAGGGCGTGTAGAGGATTTCAGTTGGACCAAGAAAGCCCTGTCAGAGCAGGCAGCTCTCCACTGGCATTCCCAGCCTCTGTACACGTGTGGGAGGTGCAGAGCTAGCTTAACTATTTAAAAAGACCTCTTTGAGGATGGAGTAAAGCAGGGAATATTGCATGACCGACAAACAACAAGTCTGCAAGAGTGGTATGTATGTTGGTTTTTTTTTTTTCAGTTTTAAATAGTCTTGTGTTTTAATTAAATACTGGCCTTTTCAAAATACTTGGGTAATTTGTAAGCTTTTAGATGCTGAGGGTTGAAAGGAATAGGACACATGCAAATTACTACGTTATGCCTCAAGTTCATGCCTCAGTAACAGCACCGTGTTCTTGTTGTGGCACCCACTGCTGGCAGTAACATATGGCTCCTTGCTTATGTGGAAGTTTTGAAGCAGCCATGCTTCTTTTGATTTCATAACTGTTTCATGACACTGGTGTCACCCATTTAGAGCAAACACAGTGCCATTGTGCTTGCACAGCGTCATTTTTATAACATAAACACGTGTCAGCCTTGTCTGGGCACCTGCGCCTAATGTTTAACTCCCCGCGTCTCTCTTGGTGCATCCTTTAACGAGCAGTCAGCGTGCCACAAAGTGGGATAACGTGGAAGGTGCTACATACAGCGATGGTCTTTAGGGTGCTCTGCCATACTGGGCACTGCTGGGGGAAAAGGACCGGTGGCACAACCAGGCGATCCCCACTCATGGCTAAATACTTCAGTCAAGTACAAACAATGCCCTGGTGGACGGGGCTGTGTCTGTAGCTGTTCATTGTGGTTTTCTTTGCAGAGCTTGACGGGCCATACAACACCCATCGAGAGCCTACAGATCAATACGAATGAGGAACTCATTGTTGCAGGCTCCCAGTCAGGGTCCATTCGAGTTTGGGACCTGGGAGCTGCCAAAAGTACGTTTCCATGAGTTTTATCTTCTGTTAATGCACGCTTTTTGGAATATCCTGTATGCTTAATGTCTAGGCTGACCCAGAAGGTTCCCAGGAGCCTGACTCTGCTTTCATCTTAATTTCCAGTTCTCTTAGAGGGCTTTTATGGACTTCCTTCTGAGATTGTAGGGCTGTGTGTGCACACGGGCAGAAATTTGGATGTGTATTGTGGAGACTGATCTGAGGATCTGCTTTCGAGGATTTTGACCTGAGTGTGTTGAAATCTGTATTAGGCATGCATAGAGTAACTAGGCATACAGAATTTCTATTCAGAGTCTCAGCTTAAGACTGTCAACCTTAATAAAAAGATTCCAAATCAGATTGGAAGTTTTAAGTATATTACGATCTGCACAGGTCCAGGAATCCCCCACGTGCTGATCTCCTGTTCTCATTCTTGTGTTCTAACTTTTCTTTTTTTCAATCAAGTGATGTTTATATGGCTCTTGCATGGCCATATAAACACACAAAGACCTAATTTTTAATAAACTGTAAAAGCTGTGAACTCTTTGAGCTCTGATCCTTTAAAGGCCAGCTGTGAAGTCATGCTTTATTTATTTTTCTCAAATCCTAGAACAAGTTTGTAAAAATATCGTGAATCACTTGAGTGCATTCCAGCAGGAATACCGTAAAATGACTGAATATTTCTTATAGGTTGCCACTTGTTCATAGAAAAGATGCGTAATGAAGATAGACTGACCCTGGCTGAGCTAATGTGGCAAACAGCGGGTGGCGTAAATAACAAAAAGCACTTTTGTCATTCAGACAGTTAGAACCAGTTCAGTTATAAAACAATTTGGCTCTACCAGTGGAGAGTAACTGGTCTGGCTGAATTTATTAGGAGACCTATGAGCCAGTGGCTTTGCAAATGACCACAGATCTGTCTCAAGAGCTAATTTCTGCCGGGAGAATCATCAGACTGTTCCAGATGATGGAAGGTGGAAAGAGATTGTTATTATCTGAGCAATTTTTCTTCCTTGAAGTTGAATTCTGCACTCGTCTTTGCTTTCAGAGATAGGGTGTACCAGTTCTAGTGGTCCTTTCTGGTTTTCAGAATTACAAGGGCTGTTACTTGGTTGATGACTTGCTGAAACACTGTGATCATTTTTTGTCTCATGCTTCCTAAGTGTCCTTTCCCGGCCTTTGGAATGCTTCTCACAAGGGGCAGTTGAAGGAGACCAGAACGAATGTTGGAACCTGAGGAGTAGAAGTCAGGCTTGTGCCTGGCCAGGGGTGCAGAGTCTTGGGAAAGGTCTGTCTAATAGCTGCAAGGTGAATGATGCAGGTGATGGGATTGTCCCTTCCAGTTCCTGGCTAAAACTGTTGTTCCTCCTCTCTTTGTACTGAGTCCCTGACAGCTGTCTCAAAGTGTGGCTTTGTAGTTTTATTTTCAACATGGAGACCTGTGGAGTTTTATTCATAGTTTCCACACCTATGGGTGGGACTTCCATTAGGCTCATTGAATGTGGGCCCTCTATTGCTGTTTATTTGCATTGCAAGGGTAAACTCAGAAACATTTCTATAAAATACTGCGTACAGATGAGCGCATAGTGCGTCTAACATACGTTGTAGTAGCATGTGCTTAGTGGTGAGGATAGTATGGCTAAACTTCTGCGTGGTGTGTGGGGAAACGGACTACTAAATATTTGTTCCTTATTCCTTCTCCCTGCTGTGTTTCTCCCTTTCTCAGTTCTTCGTACCTTACTGGGTCACAAAGCGAATATCTGCAGCCTTGATTTCCATCCTTTCGGAAGCTTTGTGGCATCTGGCTCTTTGGACACAAACATCAAGGTAAGGCCCTAGAAACTGCCCTCTTTGCTTGCAGTATCTTTGTTTTGGAACATGCCAGGGCAGGTTTTGTGCCGAGCCGTTAGTAGGTGCTGTATGTCCTCATTTCCATGTGTGTGGGCAGGTGTGTTTGTGAGCGCTTGTGAAATCTGTGCGTGTGTTTCGTTGGTGGTAGTTCATGAGTGTGACTCTTCTGCTGTGGAGCGTGACTCCGAGTAAGGTGCCGGCCAGGACTTGATGTCAGCAAGTTCAGGTGCCCTGATCACTGTGGATTGCATCTGCTTCATCAGACTGGTGCTTGACTGTAGGAACTGAGGTTCCTTTCTTCCTAAGGTAAGAAATAGCTTATAGAAGCGGGTCTTGCTTGGGGAGTTAGGTTAGAAAATACCCCTGAAGAAAAGGGGTTCAACAGCCCCTTCAGTCTTTTCGTTCTGTGGTGTCTATCAGCTTGGTGACAAGGAGAGCTCTTGTCCTGATGGGACTCGTGAGCTCCCCACACATGTGCTAAGCATATCTTTTGTTTGCTTTTCTTCCCTGTAGCTCTGGGATGTAAGACGAAAAGGCTGTGTCTTCAGGTACAAGGTAAAATGCATAATTAGTTTTTGAGTGAAGAGAGGAGAAAGAGTTCTTTTGAGGACTTCTGAGCAAAGCTTAAAGTGATTGTGTACAATTAACTTCCTAGTTAATTGTTAATTAAATGAAAATAAGATCAGCGTGATTTGTGAAGTGACCTGGCAAACCTCTGCGGGCCTCTGTGGTCTGCATAGGGATATAAAATGGATATCGTAGGAGTTCATGTGCTGTAGTCTGGTTGGCCTCATTGGAGGATAGACAACGTCCATCTTCTTTATACTGTGACTGATATTACCACGCGAGTCCCCAGTGCACTGAGATGGTTCTATTCTTGGGGTCCTTTTCCACCCAAAGAACTTGCTGTATATTAATTTCATTTAGAAATCTACTTAATGGCACAGCACATCTGTCTCGCCACCTGTAAGCCTGTGTAATTTAAAATGGATTCTTACTACTTAAGCCAGGTCTGTGTTTACCATGCTTAAACTGGCACCTGAAATGTCTAGATGAGGGAGATTCCACTAAAGTGTGGAATGTAGTGTTTAGTGTTCTGTGAGCTGTGGACTCTGGAACAGTTACTTGATTTTACTTTATTATATTGTATAGGATTGAAAGACAAAAGCCAGAATTCCCTCTAAATAAAGGGAAAAAAAAAAAAAAAGAAAATTCTCCTTATTTTTCTCATTTCAGGGTCACACAGAAGCAGTTCGATGTCTCCGCTTTAGTCCTGATGGCAAATGGTTAGCTTCTGCTGCTGATGATCACACCATAAAGGTGATTTATTACGACGTCATCCTTATGTGCTCGTGACACATGGGAATTCTGGGATTATCTTTTGACCAGGCATTACCAGCCTGTGCTTGTAAACACCTGTAGTTCGGTAGGTGGCTGGCTGAGCCCTTTAGTTCATTAGGCAGCTGGCTGAGCCCTGTGGCTTTGCAGGGACCAGTCTGTTTATCAGGATGATGTCCAGCAGCCCACAGAGTCCAGAAAAGAGCTGCATGTGTTGAAACAGATGTGTTGACACTACTCTCAGGGAAGTTGGATGGTGGCAGAGCTGTGATACCTGAACATTGGCATCTCTTGTCTCAATAAATGAGTTGCCCACAGCGTGTTGCTTCACTGTACCGAATTTTAGCTCTGCTTAGGTGGTTCAGTAGAAGTATGTTAGCATCCACATTGCATGTGACTATCAGCCTGAAATTTGCTGTCAGGACTGAGCATAGCAAGAGAAGGAATTCAGAAATGTATCAAGTGAAGCAGTCAATTCAGTTGTTTCAGATGTGGTGTGAAGCAATGTGGACGAAGGACTGGTGGTTGTTCTCAGCTTCACATGAAATAAACTGATCAGTTGTTTCACTCTGGAGTTTTCAATGGAGACTAGAGCATTGGAAGGAGGAATCGCTAAGGGGTTCAGAGCTTTTGGAGTTTTGTTTGTTTGCTTTTGAGGTATAATCTGTGGGGACAGATGGAACTAGTATATTTTATCCCAGTCTCTAAATAAAAGCAAGAAACTTCTAGGGAAAAATCAAATAGAAAATGTAAAGGAGTGCCAAAAAAGAAAATAAGTATTTAAAAATGCAGCCTTAAGTGACTGGGATGTTACTCCTTCTATGGTCGTTGCTTTCTTTGATAAACTTGGGTCTGTTGTTGAAGGGGGAGAAGCGTTAGGAGGTTGCTAGTACAAGGAAATCCAAAGTGTATTAGCATTCTCTAGTGTGAAATCTTTCAAGAGTCTTTCTGTTCTTTTCTTCTTCCAGCTGTGGGATCTGGCTGCTGGGAAGATGATGTTTGAGTTTACAGGACATACCGGCCCAGTAAACGTTGTTGAATTCCATCCTAATGAATACCTTCTGGCTTCTGGCAGCTCTGACAGGTGCATAAGGGGAGGAAGAAGGGAATTTTATATGTTGGTTCCCTTTCCCAGTGCCCTTCCTTTTAGAAACGTGGCAAATAGCAATGTCACGCAACTGGAACCTGACGTCTGGCCAGCAGCGTGTCACATCTATCGTGTGCAGAACCCAGAGATCTTGCCTTCTTAGCCAAAAGTGATGGCACCTTCTCTACCACACTGGAAAACAATGCAGTAGCCTCAAGCATCTCACTAACCCAGCTGACATCCCATCTGAATTGCAAGAAGTCCTGCTCCGCGAGTGTCCTTTAGCTCTGGGTCCACTCTAAATACCTACCCACATCTAAAGCCTCTAAGCATCTGTGGCTGGAGTGGCAAATATTGGCTGGACTAGTCCCCCATGTAGGTTCATCGTATGTGCACAACAGTGAAAGTCTTTTTAGCTTTTAGTGTGTTATTTCAATTCCGGATCCTACAGTGGATTCTAGAGACGTGAGAGGTGTTTTTTTGTTCTGTTGTGCGCACAGGACTCTTCGGTTCTGGGACTTGGAGAAGTTTCAGGTTGTGAGCTGTATCGAAGAGGAGGCTACTCCTGTCAGGTACATGAAGTTACTACTACTACTGCAGTGCACTAGGCAGAGATCGAAGGGGGGGGGTGAAGGGAGGATTTCCTGAAAGGGAACCTTTATTGAGGAAAAGTCCGGGCTGTTAGAGGTGTAGGTGTCGTGCAGGCCCACCAGGTTGCACAGGTGAACACCAGATTGACAAGTTCAGTGTTAGAAATGGGCTAGAGGCAGGGATGCAGCCCTGGGGCCCTTGTGGGATTGAGCAGGGTTGCAAAGCTGGCCTTAATTCTTCACCTGCCTTCCTCCCAGGTGTGTGCTCTTCAACCCAGATGGCTGCTGCTTGTACAGTGGCTTCCAGGATTCGCTGCGGGTGTACGGCTGGGAGCCAGAGCGCTGTTTTGATGTGGTTTTGGTGAACTGGGGAAAAGTAGCTGACTTGTCTATCTGCAACAGCCAGCTGGTAAGCCACTGCTCCTGAGGGGTGGAGGAGGTGGCTGTGAAATGCGAGATAAAATCCTCTTGCCTCCTTGCAGGCCTTCTGTCAGTGGCCAGGGCTTGCGGTGTGCCCAGCACTTACACAAAGGTTGTGTCCTTTTGCTGTCGGCAGCCTCGTGCTCCACTGTGTCTCTCTTTGGCTTCTGGAGAAAAGAAGTGAGGCTTGGTTTGGCTAGTATTTAGCAACTATACTTGGCAGAAGTTTTATCGTTGACTCTCACAAAACACCGGCAGCTTCAAATTGAACAAGCCAAAGCACTGAACTGAGAGATTCTCAAGCATGGTTGCTCAAGGTCACTCCGCGATACCTGTTCTTCAGAAGGGCCGGCACGCGCCCTGCTCCCTGCTGAATTACCTTGATCTTTGCCTCTGCAGATAGGAGTTTCCTTTGCTCAAAGCACGGTCTCTTCCTACGTCGTGGATCTCAGCAGAGTCACAAAGTCAGATTCTGTTCCTCATGGGCTGATCAGGGACGATGAGCTTCTTGTACCACTTACTCCTATGGGATCCTCCCTTCGGCGCATCTATGATAGACCCTCAACTAGCTGCAGCAAGCCACAAAGGTGAGGCAAGCTGCCAGCTTATGGGATTTCAGGATTTTAAGGAAATACCCAAGGAGCTTAGTGCTCTGGCTCTGACACAGTCCATATGACTTGCCTTGAAAGCATCTCTTTTTCCACAGCAGAGTGAAGCACAACTCGGAGAACGAAAGGCGCAGTCCTAGCAGTGAAGATGATCGGGATGAGAAAGAATCAAAAGCCGAGATCCAGAACCCGGAGGATTATAAAGAGATCTTCCAGCCCAAGAACACTATCTGTCAGTACCGGTCTTTATTGTGCTTTTGAGTGGTGTTTGAATTAGAGCTGGTTTTTGGATCAGAACTGTAGGCGCTAAACTGGTTCAATAGACGTGAGCGTTGGCTTACTATAATAGAAGCTTCACCTGTGACTGGGGGAGTTTAGAAAACTTTTCTTTAATGTTCTGTGCTTGGGCACTGAACCACAGGTGATGTTGCTGGAAGGTGGCACCTTTACTAGGGTGCAGAGATGTCTGGTTGAAGCCTGGCTTGGAATCCAGAGCACTATTGTAAGCATGCTGCCTTCTTGTCACGATTACGAAGGTCTGTTGTGTTATGGGATCTTTATTAGCTTAGAGTTTTGATATGTATAAAACCAACAGCCTCCATTAAAGAAGCAACGGCAAAATGTTTTGTTAAAGCAGAGGTGGTTGTTTAGTGCAATGCCTATATCTCGGTTTTATGTAAATGAGAACATTTTTTATGTATTTTTATTAAATGAGAAAATGTAAATGAGAAAAATGAGGTACTCTAAGGCATTAATAGTCATTATTTTGATTTACTGATTTGATAAATAAACCGAGCGGTGAATTTTTTCTAATGTAATTTACGGTGACAGTGCCTTTTTTTTGTGCGAAGCTTCGCACCTCTGCAGCAGTGAACTACATGGGTCAGTGTTATCCCTCCCATCCATGAAGACTGAAAGCCTTTGTCTAAACTTGACAGTAGCGTCAAGGTCTGGAGGAGATAACTCTGTTTGTTGTATCACTGATTACCCTAATCCGTGGAGTTGTTAGAGAGGTCCCAGCTCCAAGGTTAATTTATCACTGAACTGTGGCCTTGGGTGCTCCTTCATTTATTTCTTGCTCTCTTTCCATAGGTCGTACTCCTCCTCGAAACAATGAGCCCTTTCCAGCCCCTCCTGAGGACGGTGAGTATGAAAATGATCCCTTGGTGGGAATGAGTTAATGACCCTCAAAAGAGGGTCTGCAGAAAGAACTCTTTGTGGTCTAGCTATACAGAACCTTTTCTCTCAGCTTCTCTGTAAAGGATCAATCAGTTTCTGCTTTGCCACTTCTTTCCATCTTGGTAGAGCCTGTAACCGCAAAGGAAGCAGCGAAGCCCAGCCAAGCTGCGGATGTCCAGACCCCGTTGCCAAAGCAAGACCTCGTACGTACTGTATGATTTGTTAATAGCTGTTCATGCTCCCACTGGGAAGGGAATGGGAGTGCTGGAGACTTTACCGTTTCTAATCAAGCTGCAGAGAAGGTGCAGCTCCAGTCTTTGTCCTGTCATCGATCTTGCCCGAGAAGTAAACTCGAAGGCCAAGTGTCCAGCAGGTGATAGGTCTATTTCTTTTGTCTGCTGCTTGCACCCGCAGTGGTGTTTCTCCTTGCAGCTCAAAACTGGGGTACTCTGAAGAGAACCAGGTGCCAGATTCCTGCGAGTGCTTGAACTGAGGCTGTTTTGTCGCCAAGCACACAAGCAGACGATGGGCCAGGAGGAATCATAACTGGCTTCTTTAGAATTCTCTCAGCCTTCAGGCTGGCCATAGCCCGTTGTCCTGATTTGAGATGTCCATAACAATGACAGCACTTGTCCCAGTGGAAGTTCCATCTCATCTCTGTGTTCTTTGCAAACCTTAATGACATCTTGGCATGTACCAGAGAGATACGTTATTGCTTCTTAAACTATGCTAGCTAATTGGAGACTGCTTGTGCCTTAGAACCTTGCTGTGAGAGGAAAGCGGGTCAGGAAAATAAGAACATCAGACTAGGGCCAGACTGTTGCTGCTAGGGTTCTTGTCCCAATTTCTCCTACAGCCTGATCCGGTTCAGAGGCCACCAATTGCCTCCTCTACTCCTTTGGCCAGAACAGAGCCATCGGTGATTCTGGCAGCCAGAAATGAGCCCATTGGCTTGAAGGCCTCTGACTTTCTACCAGTAAGTATCTCTGGACAAAAGTTTCCGGCCAGTGTCTGTGTTGGGTGGCATCAGGAAAGGAGCTCTCTGAAGTGCAGAAATGTCCTAGGTGCTTTCTGCCACCCGCAGTTCACACTGCTAAATGAGAACATGTTACCTCCTGCTCTTCCTCAGCTCACTTGGTGCTTCCCAACTGCTTGGGCTTGCAGTTCCTGTGGAATCAGCACCTGGGGGCTGCTGGAGTCAACCCCGTTGTGGTTGACAGCAAACTGATGCGAACACAGCAGCGTTGATCGGTGCTCACAAAGAACATGTTATCAAAGCAGAGAGCAAGGGCTGAGATAGAGACACTGAACAGCTCCACATGCTAGACAGTGATTTATGTAGTCAGTTGGTGTCTGCCACATAATTATTGCACAGGAATTTTTGCATCTTGGAGGCCTCTTGGTCTCTCTTGGGGAGGGTGTTCCCTGTCCCAAAAAGAGAAAAGAACCAGAGCATCCTGATGATCCCAAACTTTAAATGTGAGAACAGGAAGCAGTAGTTCCATCATCAGCTGGGCAGGAATTGAATTGAGAGTCTAATAAATTCTGTAAGATTTATGCTTTGTAATGAAATTTGCCTATTTCAGATGAACGTTTCACATAAAAAAAAAATGGAGTTTGCATGAAAACATTCCTTGATCAAAACGTACTCGTTTTGAAAACTTAATTTTAGTTCACCTTTCTTTAACTCTCAGAGTTTTTCCCAAGCTTCAAACCTGTTTGTGGTAGTAGTAGAGAAGGCAGAAGAAAAGTAACTGAAATGAGAACAGATTGAGCATTTCTATTTCAAAATGTTATTAAAACAATTTGCAAGGAAGTCAGTATTTACTGACACCCCCAAATCAGATCTCACTTAGGCCAGAGAAAGCTCCTACCCTCTTGTGCCATCCTGCTCTGTTCTTGCTGCTCCACTGGTGTTTGTACTTCCAGGCTGTGAAAAACCAAAGCCAGACCGAGCTTATGGATGAGGAAGCCATGTCCCAGATCAGGAAAGGCCATGAGACCATGTGCGTGGTGCTCACCAGCCGCCACAAGAACCTGGACACCGTGAGGGCTGTATGGAGCACTGGTGACATCAAGGCAAGCATATGGAGATACCTGAGGCTCACGAGCGGAGCGGCTGAGCGGCTGTTTTGGCTTGTTCAGAGCCGATTCTGCCTCTTAATGCAAAATGCAGGATCTCACAGCTTTTGTTCCTGGGGGCACACGGCAGAGTGCTGTTGTGTCCCACCTGTGGTTGAATGGTTGCAGAGAAATAGAGAGAAAACTTTCTCATGTGAGAGTTCTCTTCCCTGGCCAACTCCACATTTCCTCTACCTTGCTTTTGAAAAGCAACACGTCAGTATTAACTGCATTAGCCTAGTCAGTCTGTGCTTTGTAACAGATGACTTCTTCTTCCCCTTCTGTCTCAGAATTCTGTGGACTCTGCCGTGACAATCAATGATCTCTCTGTTGTTGTGGACCTCTTGAATATTGTCAACCAAAAAGCGTGAGTCCTGGGTAGGGGGAGCCCTGGGAGTATCTAAGAGCAGCTGAGTGGGTGTCAGGAGTGCTGCCTTGTACCTGCCTTGTGGGCAGTGGGCCACGGCAGTGTGAAATCCATCAGTCTGAGGTCAGATCTTCAAGTCTGCAGTGACAGTAGCTGGTGAAGCTACTGTGGGACATTTTCTATAGGCAAATGATGCCTTGTAAGGAAAAGGGAAGTGTTGGGGCTTCATAAAGTCTTTCTGCTGAGTCGATAAAATATGTCAGACCCTGCCAGTTCCTATCACCAGAGGGAGTCAGTGAACTTGCTCAGTAAACTTGAGCGCATCTGCCTGGGCTGTTTTGCCAGAAAGCGTTATTTGTGTCGACTCAGCCTTGTAAAGCCTCAGTCTCTGGTCTCAGGACGTGTCCTTTTCTTTTTCAGGTCTCTCTGGAAGCTGGATTTGTGTACTATAGTCCTGCCACAGATAGAAAAGCTACTCCAAAGTAAATATGAAAGGTGAGACTCAAGAACATGGTGTGCTTGAAGGACAAAGTATTGATATTTGTAGGAGAGCTCCACTGAGTATTTTGTAGATGAGAGAGAATCCAAAAACTCACAGCAGATATGGTATAATGTTGATAGGACGCCTGGAAAAGAGCAGTGGAGTTGTGAAGTGTGTAGGGGCAAAGGTATGGCATGTATGCGTAGGCAGGGAGGGCAGGATGTTGAGATTCAGCGTCGGCCTGTTAGGTTGAATGCGGCTCTGGCAGCCCAAAGGGCTCACATCAATGTAAACCAAGGGGGGTCTGCACACTGATAGTAGTGAAACTGCTGACTTGAGACAAGGGGACTGAAGTCCTTGGGATGACTTGGAAGGTTACTTTGAGCCCCATCATTACATGGCAAAAAAATGCAGCCCCTTAAGATGGGCTTTCCGCCTTTCCTCACCAGTGGGAGAGAGGCTCCTGCCAAGTCCCCTCAGCAGGACACCTGCTCTGGAGCGGGAAGGTCCCACTTAGAGTGTGTGGTCGGACCTTTTGAAAGGGCTCGCTGTGTCAGATTTGACCGGAACCAAGACACGTTGGTTCGTGGGTGCTGCTCTCCTTACCGGCTTACAGAGGGCAGAGGAGGTGTCGTTTGAAGAAACTGTCTCCAGTTTCTGGGTGTGAGTGAGGGCTGTGTGCTGGGAGGACAGGAATGAAATTCAAGTGGGACCTGGATTCTCTTTGGTTTTCAGTTATGTGCAGACTGGCTGCACCTCGCTCAAACTCATTCTCCAGAGATTCTTGCCACTGATCACGGACACCCTCGCGGCACCGCCTTCTGTCGGAGTGGACATCACCAGAGAGGAAAGGTGAGGCACTTACCTCCACTTGCTCCTTTTTTGAACCAGCCTTTCACTTGGGTGAGCTTTGCTCCCTGTCATCGAGGCTTTGGTACTAGACTGGGCATGCCTTGCCTTTTGTCTGCAAACACCAAACCGTTCTGTGCACAGAAAAAGACCTTTACCTTCTGTTACTGGGTATTGAGTCATACCTAAGCAAAGTGTGAGTATGTCGGGAGTAAAACCACCTGGTGGCTTCACCCTTCACCTCACAAGACACACGAATCAGCTGTGCCCTTGATTTCCAGCTCCTTCACAGGATCGCTCGGCACTGAGAATTGGCCCTTCAAAAACCAGCACTTCCTTCCTCTCTGGACTTTGCTGCCAAAGGGGAGAAGAGGAGCAAGAGAGCCCTTGTGTGGTTCCCGCTCTCCTGCGTCATCAGGACGTAGTGTTTCTGCAGAGCCATTCTCACATCTCAGCCTCTTCCAGGCCGTTTGCGGGGCTTGTGCTTTCACTCCTGCTTGAGTTGCATCTTTGTCACTGCAGGAACAAGCACATCTCTTAAGCAGCTGAGGATTCATGCTGTGTCTGCTGTCTGGTTTTTGCAGGCTCCATAAGTGCAAGCTGTGCTACAAGCAGCTGAAAAACATCAGCAGCATTGTCAAGAACAAGTCTGGGCTCAGCGGCCGCCATGGTAGTGCCTTTCGGGAACTGCATCTCCTCATGGCTGTCCTGGAGTGACAGTTGCCACCTCCTCGCACGCAAACGCAGGTGGCCAAGCTCCCCTCTGTTCTCAGTCCAGCTGAATTTCATCTCTCTCTACGTTTCCATCTTACCCCTGCAACACAGTAGGGAAAGGGAATCTCCCTGGCTGGCTGCCTGTCCAGCCCTGGTGCCTTACGGGCTGGATGAAGGACCTGAGTGGAGAGACGTCTGCTGTGTGGAGGACCTGGTGGGCGGAGGGCCCCACAAAGCCCCTGTAGGGAAGCAGCTTCATTTTGGCTCCTCATCTCAGTATCAAGCTCTCAGCCGCTCTGTCTCTGCACTGGCCTCTTCCCTGATGGGAGGGCTCCAAGCCTGTTGTCATCTCTCCCTCACCTGTCTGTGCTCTCGGTCTTTGTGGCTTAGTCCTTGGGGGCGGGACTGGCTGGCCGCACTCTCTCTGCAGCATCCGCCCCCTCACAGAAGCCTGTGGTGAGGTGGGGAGCTCTTTTCCTACAGATGGGGATTCAACTGCTATGTGGGACCAGCCCCTTTGGCTTGTGCTTCATCAGATGTGACCCAGGGTCCTGTGGCATCATGCTGGGTGCAGCCTCAAAGAGGAGGTTGTCTCTTGGCTTCTCAGAAATCCCACTGGCATCCTGGGCTGCAGAAGGTTAATGTCTTCAGACTGTTGCTGGTAACAGGGGCCTGCCTGGATCTGTTAAAATATGTGACTTAAACAGGACTTCTCTTTGCCGTTGAGGATGAGGATTTGGGAGAGTCAAGAAACAGAGGGCTGTGAACTAATGTCTTTCTGCATCCTCTGGACCACTCTTGGATGTTTTGTTTTGATTTTCCCGCTCCAATAAATACCTATCAGAACCTTTCTGTCCCTCTTTCTTCTTTCCTATGGGGAAAGAGGTTCCTGTTCATGTTGGTGCTTCCCCTGTTCCTCCCAGCCTGTCTCCCATTTTATGCACTGGAGCCTGTTCTCCAGGAAACTGTAACTTATAAAGAAACTCATTAAAAGTTTTGTAACTTTTTTTTTTTTAAGTTGTGTTAAATGCTTGAATCTCTGGTACTACTGCTCACCTGACACTGCTCCTGGCTGGGAGTGTCCAGGGAAAGCAGGGTTCCGTTTCCTGCGTGTCCCCTAGGGAATCCAGCCCTTCTCACCCTTCCTGCTCTACTGGGAGGCTGCTGTGAGTAAGTGGGAGAGACATGAGCAAGTCCTCACCAGGTGTCTTGCTGAAACCCTGGGGGAAGTTTCACTCTGCTGTTCAGTGCACAGCCTGAAGAGTAATGTCATCGGTTGTGGCTTGTCCTCCTTCCTGGCCCAGTGCAGATCTCTTCTCCCCACTTGATCTCTAGCAGACCTCGATGTAGCGGCAGAGCTTTGTCTGTGGTCTTCTGTGAACTCCTAAGCCAGGTGCTGGTGTCTTGGAGATCTGGGAGAGTTTCAGCTGGGTATAGCAGGGCCAACAAGAAAGCTAAAGCAAGTTGCTGCCTTGCTGATACTGTGTCCAAACTCAGTGTAGTTTTAGGAATGAGGGGGGAGTATCCTGTTCTGCTCCACGGCTCCAGAGGAGGTGGCTCATGCAGCAAGAGGCCCTTGTGATATGCCGTTACAGGAGAGCATGGCCAGGACAGCAAATACTGCTTGCTTGATTTGAGCATCGGGAAGCTCAGGGTGCATGTCCTGCTTGCTGCCTCACCCAGGGCAGCAAGTGCTAACCCTGTGCCTGGGCCCAGCTGAGGTGTGAAGAGGCTCTTCCAGCCCCAAAGAGCCCACAGAGCTGAAAGCTCCAGGAGATGGAGCAAGGTGCTGCAGCACTGGAGCTGACTTAGGGTTTAGCCACTCAATCCCCCACTGACAAAGGGAGCCTGATAGTTGCGACGTGGCGGGGCTGTGCTGGCAGGCTGGCCCAGAGACAGCTGCCAGAGGAGGGATTTAAGGGGCCTTTTCAGCTGTGGGGAGATGCTGTGAAAGTGGCACAGGAGGGAGCACCTGCCCCAAGCCAAGCTCCAACCCACTGCAGGGAAATAACAGCAGTGCAGGAGAACTGGCTTTAACAGTTTATTTTAAATAAGTTTTGTTACAAAACAGGATTTTTCAAATTATTAAAATACATAGAAACATCTAATCTTTAAAAAGGCTAAATTTATTTTTTTCTCTTTTTTTTAATAGAATACGCTGTAGAAGAGTGAGAGGAGAGGACTGTGACAGGAAGGAGCCATCAGTGCATCCAGTTGGTTATTTGCAGCGGTAATAAACATGGGTGTGGGCTGAGAGGTGCAGGGGACAGGGCCACTTCCTCCCACCTTCTGCCAACTACCGTCTCAACAGATAAGCCAACAGGCTTTTGGGCTGAAGGTTGGTTTTTTGTTTGTTTGTTTGTTTTCCACTCTTTTCCATTCCAAGACCATGTCAGCAGAATGTAAATATTTCAAACACTTTCATCGTGCTCACACTGTGGTCTCTTTTAAGAAGACAACTGGTAAATAACTTTACAATAGCTTTTTCTGAGATTGTTAAATCCACCCTGGGGCCGTGCAGCACGGGCAGCCCTGCCATCACTCTCCCTCTGCGCCAGGGTGGCCAGTGCGAGGCCCTGGCAGCACTGGCACCCTGGCGAAGGGCAGCTCGGCTCATGCACGACACCGGGGCAGGGGCTTCATGCAACAACAGGTCTTGAGAAACCTACGGGGAAAGGAGCTGCTGAGATTTTTAACAGCTTAAAATGGAGGAAGCGTTGCTCTGAAAGAGATCACGCAGCTACCTGGACCCCATTATGGGGCGCTATGCCCAGGCTGGCCCCACGGGCATAGCAGGGACACCTGGCTCTGAGCTCCCCCTCCAGTCAGGTATCTCTACTGTCATAAAAACAAAGCTGGAAGAAGGGAGAGAGCACTCAGCCATTCCCCGCTCTGGCTGAAAAACAGCCAGCCAGCAAAAATTGGAAATCACAGAGCTGAGTGTCCGAGGGGGCAAATCCCTGCCCAGCACCTCTGTCCCTACCCTGAGATGGAAGTCCCGCTGCCAGGAGACCCTGGCCCTACGCTGCTCATGATGTGAGATGCCGTCGCCCTCTGGTCCTGGGTCCTGGTGAGCGAGGCAGCAGCAGTGAAGCTTCACATCCTCTAGCAGCCAGCTTCCGTAGCACCACGAGGGGCTGGGTCCTGCAGCAGGTTTGGTGCTGCAGCTAGCGCTCATCACACAGGGACTGGCCTCAGCTTCCCTGGGAGGAGATACGTGTGGATCACGCAGAGCAGGTGGCACAGCCATCACTGCCCCAGCCCCGTCTGCTGGGGCTGCGTTGAACTGGTACCGCAAGCATCTCTGGGAGCGGCACAGGCCCTGCCCAGGAAGAGAGGCCAAAGCAGAACCCTACACCAGCTCCCAGCCGCGGGCGCTCACCTGGCAGCTGTGGCTGCCCCTAATTCAGGCTGAAACTGAAGGGAAGAGAGGTTCAGCCTAGGGACACCGCTGCTGCTGCCCTGCAACATCGCTCCCTCCCTGCCTCCCAAGCTGCCTACAGTGGCTAGCACCAGGGTGCTCTTGGGGAAGGGTTAGTCAGAGTCCTGATGGCTAATTAGCCATTAGTTAACGACCTGATTACAAATCAGCTAGCTCCATGCAGGCTTTGCTAGCCAGCATCTGGCTGGGATGAGGCTGGTGACAGGAGCCTCTTCTAAAGGGAGGGACCCTGGCTGGACACCCAGGGTGCAGAGCAGGGCCATGGTGCCCCACCACTCACCTGAAGTCTGGAGCTTCTTGCGGATGGAGGCAGCACGGCCAGAAAGCTGCCCTGGGCTGGGGGATGCATGCCCCCGGCCGGAGGATGCTGCAGGCCCCGGCGAGTCACCCTGAGGATAGATAGAACGTGGCCTCGGGGTCTACCCATACCAGTCCCCAGAGGGAAGGAACAAGGATGGGCTCAGGAGCAGATCGTGCCTGCCTGGGTAGCGGTGTCCAAATAAGCCGTGGGGCTGCTGCAAAACAGGGTTTGGAAGAGCCGAAGTGACAGTATCAACTGGACACTACTACTTGGGGGCAGCCCGCTCAACAGAAGCGGCTCTAGAGGGACACCCAACAGCAAATAGCCCTGGGGACCACATGTGGGGGCAAAACAGGGAGATGCCCCCTCCCTGGGGTGAGGGGGAAGAGGAAGGGCACCCACAGCCCCTTAATTACCTCCAGCTTCTCCTGGCTGGTCCAGGAGGCCAGCTCAGCCTTGCGAGAGACAGGACCCAGCTCCACGGAGCGAACTCTCTCGGCGAACTTCAAGGAGCACAATGTCTCACTGGTGTTTTTCTCAGCAGGGGAGACCTGCAGTCAGGCAGAAGCAGGCAGAAAGTCAACCCCCGCCTGCCTGCAGACCCTCAGGACTCCCCTGCTCTGGCAAGACACTATTATTAACCCACTGCTCCCAGGATAACCCCATCCATCTGTGCCTGGGCCAGCATTTGAGCCAGCTGGGCTATGATCCTGTCACCAATTGCCCAGACGTGAGGGACAGCCAGGAAAAGCTGCAGCAGGTGGCAGGGGCTTCGACCCCCCCCCAAAGAGGCTCAGTGTGAGTCACAGGGGACGCAGGGCAGGGATGGAGAAGCTGCCAAAGTCTAAAATTCTCCCAGCAAGAGGGGACGGGGAGATGCTGACGTGAGGACATTATGCCCGTAGGAGAGGCATACATGTGCAGGTGGGAATGGCAGGACCTCCAAGTTCTTCCCCTACTCCCCATCTCTCATCTTCATCTAGGGTGCAGAGATGGAGACAGAGCCACCTGTGGCACTGTGGCTGCCCATTGGAGGATGGCCCTATGTGCACGCCAGTCCCCTGGTCCCAGTCCCTCCAGCATCTCTCCTGCCTTCCCCAGCACCAGGGAGAGCAAGGACCAAACCCACAGGCATCGTGTGCACGGTGCATACCTGCACCATCATCAGGGTCTTGCTGTCACCGCTGAGCGAGTCCTGCAGCAGGTAGGTCAACTTGGAGTTGCGGAAGGGCACGTGGCCCTGCCGGGAGCGCAGGGCATAAATGACGTCACCCAGTGCCGACAGGGACTTGTTGATGTGCTGCGCCTCACGGAGCCGGCTGCCCTCTGCACCCGACCGCCCGACCCGCTCTGATCCTGCCAGGTCCACCAGGTTCAGTCTCCCTGGGGAAACACACGCAGCCAAACCCCTCGGTTAGTGTCAGCGGCTGATCCGACGCACCCAGGGGGTGCTGTGGCCTGGACGCCTCAGCGAGGGGCTGGCCATCGGCACCTACCTGTGGTGCGGAGCCCTGTGCTGCGATCGAGGCCGCGGACGGTGATGATGAGGAGGGCGTGGGAGCGGGAGCTGTGCTCATTCAGGTTGGTGCACTCCGTCGCTCGGTTGACGTGGCCAAACTCGAAGACCTGGGGGATGCAAGGGGTGAAGCCAGCCTGCCCCAAACCTGGCACAACCCCCTACCCCATGACCCAGTCACTCCCAGGAATGTAACCAGAGTAACAGACCCCCATTGGGGTGATGACTGTGGTCAGGTCTCAGCGTGGGTGACACAGCGAAGGCAGAAGGTCACAGGCAAGGCACTTTGGTGATGGCCAGCATCCCACTAATTCTCTGGGAGCTGCTGGGGCCCTACGCTTTTATTTTTAACCTCCTGCAGCTCACCCCATGGGACAGTGCCCATCACATCACACCCAGGGACCTAGTTTGGTCTCTGTTGCTCCCTGGTGTTTCAGAAATAATCCCGAATCTGGGGGGTCATACACTAGAAACTGCCCCAACTTCATCGCGCGCCCTCACGCCGCCCTCCTACTCCCATTGCCACCCATCTCCCCGCACCTTGTTGATGTCCTCCACGCTCTGCACCCTGAACTCGGTCAGCCCAGGCACATAGAGCTGCCCACTGCCATCGGGGCACAGCTTGATCTCCAGCTTCTCCTGCGGCTCCTTCCCCAGCAAGTCCCTGGGCAAAGGGGTACCCATCACCAGCCCCACCCCAGGGGGGATGATAAGCACCAGCCTCCCTTTGGCACAGCCTCTCCCTGCCACGGCCACTCAGGGCTGCAGGCCAAGGCTGCCGGAGCTGCCCCCTCCTCCCAGGAATGCTTCGCATCCTATTTATAGACTGCGGCTTCCCAACTGCCTGTGTCCACTCCCACCCAAGCCAGACCGTGCTCCCGCTCCTGCTCTTTATTGCCATTCCCAGTCCCCATCATCCAAACAGACTCGCTCGCAGCCTCTTCTTGGCCCCTTCTGCCTGTGGCTGGGCAGGGGAGGGAAATATTTCTCATGGTCCCAGCTCCCAGTTAGTATTCTAAATATAGTGTTGGGGTAGGGGAGGGGGGGAGGAGGAGACAGGGATGCCCTGGCTGCTGCATCAGAGCCAGGGGAGTGGGAGTGATGATGGGGCTGGGAGCCCGTGTAAGTAATGGAGCTCGAAGAATGCTTTGAAAGGGTGGCATGCATCCCAAAAAAATTTAAAATAAACCCTCACATGGTCAAATCGGGGCTGGTGGGATAGGGAAGGGGGCAGTGTGGGGTGATGTCCACTGATGCCGGCTCCCAGGCAGCTCCACTTGCCCCACCAGAAAGCTTTACCCCCCCTCTCCGTACCTGAGCGCCTCATTGTAAATCTCAGCAGCGCTGACGCTGATGGCATAGTCCCAGTCGGCCGCCTTGCCCCGCACCTCAGAGAAGAGGAGCTGCAGGGCCCGCTGGTTGATCCCTGGGTTTGCTGCTGTTCCCTGATGGATAGGGGTGAGATACGGGGGAGGGAAAACACTCTCTTGCATTTTATTCTGCTTTTTTTTGGTTTTGTTTTTTTTCCTAAGCAACAGTAAAGCCCAGGAGGGCGTTGCGGAGGGCTGCACAAACTCCTTGGCAGCAGCAGTGTCCATCGCTGGTGCATTCTTGTTCCAAGCTGGCCACCAGCCTGGTTAGGGGAGGGTGCTGAGACTGGCCACCACGAGATGGGAAGCCAAGGAAGAAGAGGGAAGCAAAGCCAGGCAAATTCACCTCCATTGTGTAGGTTTTTCCTGCCCCTGTCTGCCCATAGGCGAAGATGCAGACATTGTAGCCATCGATGCAGGAGGTGACCAAGGCTCGAACCTCCTGAAATACCTGGAGGCGACCGGGGAGCATCAGGAGAAGTCAGCTGCATGTACCCCCAACCCCTAGCAGCATGGATGGCAGCACTAACCTCCTCCTGGGATGCTTGCGGTGGGAAGACCTTATCCAGCTCAAAGGACACTTGCTTCCCCTTGTGCAGGAGGTGCAGGACGGCGTCATCATCAGCATCAAAGGTTACCACGCTGGCTGCTTCTGGGCCCTCACCGTCCTCCTTTGTGATGGGGCGGACTCGCCCAAAAACACGGATGTTTCCTTAGGTGAGGGAATGCAGAGATGGCGTCAGCCCTGGCACGTCCTGCTGCCACTCTGATCACTGTGAACCATCAGCCAGGTGGAATGCTGCACCCCACTGCTGACGGAAGCATTCCAGCGCCACCCCAAGCATCCTGCAGGGGTGTTGGGGTGCAGGGTGATGCATGTCTGTCCCTCCTGCCCCCCCACCCCAATATGCTCTCCCATGATGGGAGGCCCCTCTCCCCCGCCATGCACCTTTCAGCTGCACCAACTCGTTGTGACACTTTTTGCGGAGCTGCAGCTCCCGCCGATACTTGCGCAGCAGTTCCCGGTTGGTGCTGTGCACCTCTTCGATGGCCTGGCTGATCTAGGAGAGATGGAGAGCAGCAGCTCAGCAACCCTCCCAGCACAGCGTCACAGAATCATAGAATGGTTTGGGTTGGAAGGGACCTTTAAAACTCATCTAGTCCAACCCCCCTGCAGGGAGCAGGGACATCTGCAAGTAGAGCAGGTTTCTCAGAGCCGCGGCCAACCTCACCTGCAATGGTTCTGGGGACAGGGAATCGACCACCTCTCTGGGCAACCCGGGCCAGGCTCTCACCACCCTCAGTATAACACATTTCTTCCTTCTCTCCAGTCTACATCTCCCTCTTTTAGTTTAAAACCATCACCCCTTGTCCCGTCACAACAGGCCCTGCTAAAAAGTCTGTCCCCATCTTTCTGACAGACCACGTGAAGTACTGAAAGACCACAAGAAGGTCTCCCCAGAGCCTTCTCTTCTCCAGGCTGAACAACCTCAACTCCCTCAGCCTGTCTTCATAGGAGAGGTGCTCCAGCCATTAGATCATTTTTGTGGTCTCGCTCCAACAGTCATGCATCACCACCTGGCATGGAGAGGAGCCAGAGTGGTGGTTCCAGGGGTCTCACCTCAGCCCTGGCACTCCTCAAGGCCTCCTGGAGGAGCAGGGGGAAGTCGCGGACCTGACGCTTCAGGCTGTTGTAGTCATGGGTGAGAGTGCGCAGCGCCGGCTGCAGCATCAGCAGGTTGGTCCGGACGCCTGCAAGCGCAAGGTGGGGTGAGGGGCAGGTGGCAAGACCCCTGAGCACCTGTGAACACCCCACCTCCTCCTCACCTGCCAGGTTTTCATGCACCGCCTTCATTTCCACTTGGGCGCGGGAAAACGCCTCTTCGATGGCGCAGTTTTTCTCCTCTTCCATGGCCTGCATCTCCTCCAGCATCTGCCCGTGGGCTCGCTCCAGCTCAGCCTCGTACATCATGATCTAGGAGAGGAGCAAGGGGAGGTAATGCCAAGCTGGTGACCGCCTGCTGCTGCGCTGTATCACCCAGCGAGCACTGCGCAGGCAGCAACCGTGGTGGAGCTGGGAGAGGTGTTTTCTCATTTACACCCCTTGCCCTCAGACCTGAGCTTGGAGCTGAGCTGCTGTCTTTTGGGAGCTCTGCAGTTGCTGCTCCATCTCCTTCAGCACCTGCCTCTGCATCCCCACTTGCTCCTGCAGGTACTGGTTTCGGGACTGGCTCTCACACAGGGCTTGTTTTGCCTTGGCCGACTCCACTTCCACTGTCTTGATGAGGTACTGGGGGAAAAAGCACCTGAGGGTCTGGGATGGAGCTAGTGTTGGCTTGGGGCTGCTAATTTATAAAATTGTGCTGCTGAGCTGATGTGCTTAGGGCAGAAGGATGGGCGGTGCTTGTGGGGAGGCACTGAACACCACTTGGTGCCCAGTCCAGCTTCCCTTGCCTGACCAGGAAAGATGGAGAGCCCCACAGTGCTCACCTTTATCTGCTGGGGCTGGGACTTGAGGCTGGCAATAGTCTCCTGGCTGTCCCGCAGCCGCCGGCTGAGACGCTCCTCCTCCTCAGCTCTCTCAGCCAGGGAGTCTTTGAGCCGCAGCTCCACCTCAGCCAAGCGGTTCGTCTTCTGCTGCACCTCCAGGTCCAGCTCTGCCATCTTGGTCCGCGTTTCCTCCAACTCCTGCTGCAGCTGGGACAGCTGCTCCTGCAATTCGGTGTTCTCCTGGCCCCAAAACACCGCAGCCGAGGCCACGTCACCCACGGATACCCATCACCTTGCCGCTACCGCTGCCACTGCCGCTGACTCACCTTGAGGTGGGCGCAGTCCCGGCACTGTGCCTCCTGCTGCTGCCGCCGCAGCTCCTGCAGCTCCCCCTCGCACACCTTCATCTCCTGCTGCAAGCGCTCGTTCTCGGCCACCAGCAGGTCCCGGTGCTTCTCTGCATCTGTGCCACCCTACCAACAGGAGGAGAGGGAAGCCTGATGCACCCTGGGGACCCACCCTAGCCTGCTGTACTGGGGATTCCCCACTGTACCCGGGGAGCTCCCACTCTGCTGTCCTCAGGGGAGCCCCTGCCTCCAGAGGGGCTTTCATTTCCTACCCCCAAGGTGATGGTGCCAGGGGAGCCTTTGCCGCTCGCGCCCCAGGGCCACCAGTAGTGACATTACGTTGGACAAAAAAAATCTCATAAACTCTCATCCTTCAGTGTCTCTCTGTCTCAGCTCACAGGGTACAAAATGTGACCCTGGAGAAGTTTTAATCCTCCCACTCATGCTCCTATGCCCTCCCTGTGTGCCCCTTTCCTCCTGCCCTGAACCACAGGGACCCACAGATCCAGCAGTCCTCGAGTCGAGGTGGCTCAACCCAAGCCCAGTGGCAGCTCACCAGCTCCAAGTGCAGCCGGCTAATCTCCTGTGCCTGCTCCAGGAGCTTTGTCTTCAGAGTTTCAACCTGTAAATGCAGGTTAGGTTAACCAGGAGGCATCTCAGTAGCTTTCCGAGGAGACCCCACAGTGTCACCCAGGCTACCAACATCCAGTCTGGCTCCCACCTTTGATATACGTTTGTTCTCCACCTCACTCTGAGCACATGATTCACATGAGATGATTAAAATGAGCATTAATGAAAGCCTTGCTTTGATCTTGTTCAACCATGGGTATAATTTGTCCATGTTGAGCATTAGCAGAAACCATTATTAAAAACACCCCCAAAAAATTGTCTTTGGAGAGGGAAAAAAACAAACCTATCCATAATTGTGTTTAAAGAGCCAGAAGTGCCTTGTCATGCCCTTGCAACACAGCTTCACTTTGCCTTCTCTATTTTTCTTTCTAGGAAAGTCATCTTGGGAGAAAGAGGGAGCAGGAACTCTCTCAGAAGTCTACATGTCCAAGTTTCATAGGAGGATGCTCCCCAGCCATCTTACCCGGACATCTGCCCATCCCATGGGGACCAGGCTGCTCTCCCTGCAAAGCCAGGTGGATTTCATAAATCCTCCCATTTTTTTTGTGCAGGGACCAGCAGGGCTCCCTCAAAAATATGCAGTTATTCAAATCAACAGCAGCGGCAAGTGCTTGGCAAAGGCAGCAGTCTCGGGGGCTGTAGTTTTATGCGATTCACCCTGCTCTATCTCTCAGTCCTATGCCCAGAAATCAATGGCTTCTGGGTGAGCATCGCCATCTCCCCAAAACTTACCACCCAGATTGAGCTGGACCTGGCCATGCACTTCACTGTTGTTCCCCCTGTCCTAGCCCAGCTCCTCATTTCCCCGCACCAGGAAACCACCACACTAACAACCCCCTCACCCAGAGGCACCAGGCTATTGCCCCATCCCAATAACCAGCCTGTTCTAAGCCACCGGGCCTCTGTGGACCATAATTTAGGAAATGCTGATTAACAACAAATGCAGATGTGCTGACACGAGTGCTGTAATTAATGACGATACGTTATTAAGCCACTCCCTTGCGGAGAGGGCAGCACGTCAGGCAGTTTGGCGGGGCACAGCCAGGGGCTCAGCAGATGAGCCCTGCACACTTAGGGAGCTGAGATGAGGAAGGTGGCTGCTCTCTGACGGCATCAGGAACCTCCTGTCCTCTGCAGCGGGGTTCCTCCGCTCTGCCTGGGGGTCCGAGCATGCACCAAGTGCACTCGGCTCACGCTCAAGTGGGAAAATCCCATCTCCATATGCAATAAGGGAGATTATTAAGGTATTTTTAAAAGCATTTTTGAAGGAGGGGAAGGATGAGAAGACAGAGTCACAGCTTGTTATGGGAAGCCACCACTCCAGCCGGCCAACGTGCACACTGAAGTGCCCTTGGCACCCCGTGTCAACAGCGCCTAAAATCGCCAAAGCACCTCCATCCCCTACCTGCTCGGGCTACTCCTGAGGCGTCCTGCTTTCCACAGGTGAGCCCGATCTCCTTGGCAGCCAGATCTGGCCCGGCCATCCCTGAGCTTTGGAAGTTTGAGTCAGTGCTTTGCTTCAACCGGTGTTGGCTGCACTTGCTGTTGAACTGTTGGGTGCAGGGCTGGATCCTGCCAGCACTCACACCTGTGTCATGCAGAGTATGCCAACCAAATGCAGGACAATTACCTCCACCTTTTTGACACTCACGGAACAAGAAGAACCTGACTGTAACAGCTTCCACACAACAACCACACGCAAATCCCTTTATGAGCAGCCTGCATTTCCATCTCGCTGGGATGATCCAGGTCCTTGCGATGAGGATGCAGGAGATGTTTTTTTGAGGGGGTTCTGGTTGCAGCAGCCAAAATTCTCTCTCCCTTGTGGCAGACGACTCTGTGCCTTCACATTCACTTTCCACCTCCTGACTCTTGAGAGTCATAAAAATTAATCTGCTGGGTTAGTCTAATGAGTTTATCCTGCCACAGCAGCCCTGTGCTGGGAGGACAGATGATTGCTGCAGGGCTTCAACCCCAATGCCCAAAGCCCTCCTGGCCATATCACATCCAAGGAGCTATGTGCCCTTGACAACATCATTGCATTGTCACCACAATATCAACTGGGGGGCTGCTGCGAGCATCCCAGAGGAGATGCAGCCAAAGCTGGTGGGACAGCCATGGTGGTCAGGAGCACCTAGCTCTCAAGTCATCCCTACATACCTGAGTGGAGAAGATGCTCCATGATCAAGGTTCTACAGTCCTTCTAAGCGCACCCCTCACTAACTGCAAACCATGGTGCTCCAGCCAAGCCACAGCCTGAAGCTGAACACCCCGATGGACCCTCTTGTGTGTCGCCGTCCCCACCTTACCTGGCCTTGCAGTTGGACAGAGTGGGAGAGCTCGTCGTTCTCCCGGGCAGCGAGCTTCTCCTGCAGCCCCAGTAGCTCCTTCTGCAGCTGCAACTTCTCCTCCTGCAGCTGCAGCTTCTCCTCCTGCAGATGCGCCATGGAGGCCATCACTTTCTGGATCACTGGGAATGGTCGGGCTGCCGGCAAACTGGCACGTTTCCCACTGCAGAGCCTCCCTCCTGCAGCAGGTGCAAAGATGGAGCTGGTCAGGATCCTACTTCCTTGCTGGGGAACAGGGTGCTATGGAAAGAGTGGCTGCAGCAGAGATGGGACATCAGGAAGTGAGACTTGTAGAAGTTTGAGGGACAGCAGTGAGATGCCAGGAGGTGCATCGTGAGCACCGCAGCTCTGATCATGGCCAGCTGGCCCATGGTGGGGGTCGGGCTGAGTGAGCCCCTGCAGGGGGCTGGGAGATGAATGGATCTGCCGATGCCAGCAGAGTATCCCAGGCTGTAACACTGAGTGCCTGTCCACACCACTGCGCTGTGACCCAGCCCCCATCGCACGCCAAGATGCTGCTCCCTCCCTCAGATAATGACTGCGTGCACCACAGTGCTCTGATTCATCCTGCATACTTTTTTCTGAATGAGCAGGTGCTGGTGGAAACCAGTGTGTGATCACGTTATTATAGACTGCATCATTACACAGAAGTATAATGGAAACCAAATTAAAATTATATGGATACTCTAAAAGGCTGCATTGCCTAATCCTTGTGTGTTCAGCTTTCTAACCTTCCTAGTATTATTTTAAACATGTTTTTCTGCATGCTAATAGAGCCACAGGTGCTGACAGAAGCCAACCTTGCCATACATCAGAGCCTACCAAATGAATCCCTAAATGACTTTGGTAGTTCCCAAGAAGCAATGAGCTGGCCTGACTCATTCCCAACGTGGGGATGAGGCACTGCGGCAGGCAAACCGGCAGGCGGAATCTCAGCTGCCTGGTGCCCTGCCCTGCCTGCCGTGGATTTCATCCGCTGTCACCAACAAACCTGAGGTTTTAAAGGCAGGATGATGCTGGAAATTGCTTTGATGCCTACAGGCAAATGCTGCCTGCTTTATGGGAGATGTCCTGAATACAAGAAACAAGACTTTTTATTATCTGTGAATCAGACTTTCTGCCTGTAAAAGGAACTAAAGAGCTAGCTGAGCAGACAAAAAATGAAATGTTGGGACCAAACCACGGCTCCGCTGTCAACTGCATGTCATGGAATTTATCCGGCAATGCCTGCAGAAGTGATCACTGGGTTTTCTCTTCCTGCCTTGGGCTGCATACCCTGCAAGAGCACCAATGCATGCTGGCTTTTCTTTCTTCCATGCTGAAAGCACAGCCCAGCTCAGGCAGGGAACTGTGGTGTTCCCTTTAAACCCAACACAAAACCCACTCCAAAACTCCTAAAGTTCACAGAAATGCCATCTCTCACCCCTTGGGGAGCATGCAAGAACAAGACTCTTGTCTTATTACAGGAGGCACCGGTGCTCCTGTGGAAACACTGCTTGTCTGCACACATCGTTCACACTAATCCCAGGCTGGTACGCAAGGCTCCTGCTGAGCTGGATTCAAAGCCACAACACCCAGTTGCAAGTCAAACCGTCAGGCAGGCATGATCCTGTGGATAACGCACTCCTCCATGCTCCAACACCTTTCTCCTGCAAGAGCATCCCTGGAAGAGGAGATGCCAGCGGGACCTGCGTTACATCTACCGCAGGGCAGACACGAAGGGTCTGAGTGTGGCAGACGAGGTGTACTGATCCTTCTGGTGTCCAAAATGCTTTGAAACTCATTTGGAAAGTCGGCCGTTTCCACAGCCCTGTTCCATTACCACTGCTGCTCCTCAGACCCACTTCTGCCAGCTGCCCCGCACCGAGAGCTGCTTGGGGATGCAGTCGGGGACCACTTTAGGAGCAGTTCCCAGGATGTGCCCTGATAAGCCTGGACAATTCAGTCCTGGCGGAGAAAAAGGGGAAACCCCGGGAATGCGCCTGCCCTGGTTCAGCCACGCATGCTGAAAGCATTTCTACAAAGGTTAAATTTTCCATAAGAGGGAGAAACGGCAGTGAGTTTGCTGGTGCTCACCTGCTCTGTTCCCCTGGTTAAATAATTCCTTGGTTGCCTGACGTCACCCAACAGCTCACTGGGGTTTGATTTTGACTTCTACTATGACCCAATCCCCCCTTGGTGAGTGCAGCCACATGCCTATGAGCAGTCCAAAAGAGGAGAGGTCCCCCTGGTACCTACTGGCAGGTGTTGGGCACTCATCCCATCCCATCCCATCCCATCCCATCCCATCCCATCCCATCCCTCCTTCCGAGAGCGTGCCACCACACCCTGGCTTCCCTCTTACCAGCTTTCTCCAGGTTCATGGCAGAGGCCACCTGCACCAGTCTGGTAGCTGCCGGCTTACGTTGGGATGCTAGTGGCTCCTGTTCATCCTCAGCCTGGGGCTGGTGCTGGCTCTTCTCCTGCTTCTTGCCTGCTGTCTCACACTGGGCCTTGTGCCAGAAAGAAGAAACAGGACAGAGAGCTGACATGCAGCAACCACCCAGTGCCAGCAGCCAGTGTGAAATGCTGTCTAGGAGGAGCGAGCAGGGAGGAGGTCACAGAGGATGGGACAGTGGGACCTGGGAAAACCCTCCCTCTAAGGAATTTTGCTGTCTGGAAGACGCTGCGTTGAACTTATCGTGTTGCTTTTAGTTCTCCCCATAGACTACTCCTTCCCTCAGCTTAGTCATGCGGTGATACTGAACATTACCTATTTTTCTCTCCTTAAAAAAGAAGACCCTGGCTTGCAGGCAGGGTTGAACGTGAAGTTGCTCCCTGGCGAGCTGTGGCTCGGGTAATGCCATGCTCCAGGGGGTTGAGCACAGCTCCAAAAACAACACAGAAAAAAAATCTGGAAAGAAGGAAAGGAATATAGAGAAGGTCCCAAATTTCTTTATCTATCATATTTATCATTGGCCTGCAGGGAAAAAAAACCAAATCTTTGGTTTTTTTATTGCCATTTAAAAAAGCACTATGGCATGGATGCTTTCAGAAAGCTAAGCTGGCAATCAGCTGAGCTCACAGAATCACTCCCTGCTCTGCTCAGAAGTCCCTTTTCTTACTTATATCTTATCTCAGAGCCTGTGGCATCGCCCCATGGGCCAGCAGTGCTGGGAAAACCTGTCTCACCCCAGTGGAGGGGTGAATACTTAGCACATGCCAAATATTTCTGAGAGTAATTTCAGAGGAGGCAGCAGCAGCAGCCTCCTGGAGAAGCTGCATGTCTGCAACACCTCTACAGTTGAGATTATGGGAGGGTTTCACTGGAGGGAATTCTTCAAGGCTGGTGTGCGATAAGAAGGTGTTTTCCTTCTTTTCAAAGCAGGGGAATTTAAATGATTTGCCCGAAGCCCAGCATGAACTGTGGCAGCAACATCAGTACACAGTGTCCTGACACTGTTCCCAGCAGAGGTAGCCTCCCTCCTCCTCCTCCTCCTCCAGTCCACTGGCAAACACCAGATCATGGCACCGCATTTTCTTACCGTCATTCTGCCTTGAGCTCTCCTGCCTACGTGACCCTGAAATGACCCAGAAAATGTTATTCTGGTCTGTTACCTGGCATTTTTAGATACCTTTCAACTTCCTGGAGTTACTCTTCCCTCCCCACCCAGACAGCAGCTCTGCTAGAAGCCCATGGTGTCAGGGCTGGAGAGGAAAATGTCTGTGGTGTTAGTGCTGTCAGCCAGCTCCCACCAACGGATGGCCCAGCAGGTGCGGGGCATCCTTCCCACCCCCCCTAAAAATGCCCTCCCCACCTGAGCCACTGCTGGCTTGGTGCTTCTCACCTGGAGAATCGGGCAAAGACCGCTGAGGTTTGCAGGGTCCGGCCAGCTCACGCTCAGGATTTTATGCTGAATTAGCACAGGTAGCAGCGGAACCTGTGTTGAGGTGTCTGCTCTGCTCCCGGTGATGAGCGTGTCCTGCCTGCAGCCTGAGACTGAGTAAAAAGCACCACTGGACCAACCTGGGATCCCAGGATGGACACAGTCTTTGGCCTCACTCAGCAGACCCACCTCCTCCTCCTCCCCGCTGCCACGACCACTCCAGCGCAACTGGAGACAGTGCATGAGTTTTATTAAAAATGTTAATTATGTTAATTAGAAAAATTAGCCCTTTGGGGGCGGATACTGGTTGCCAACAACTAGTAATGAGAATTCAGGGTGTAGCATCTGTCTGTCCTCTGTGGGACCAGATCCAGCACCTCACTGGGGACATCCCACCACTGCTCCTCACCAAGCTGCCCCACTTCCCGCAATCCTATCTCTGAAAAGCTGCATAAGCTGGCTTGCATCACTGAAATCAGACAGACAGACCTTGCCAATGTCACCTCCCTCCACTGCCCCCGAATATTTCCTTTATTTGTCATGCAGTCAAACCTGAAAGCAGACAGGGCAGCAGTTCCCTGCCCTTCTGAGCCACACAAAAAGAAAACAGCATCTCAAGGAGCCTTTTCCCATGGCTGTGTCCTCCTCTGCTATGTGAAAAGTGGCTGGCAAGGTCTGTGGCCCAATGGGAACTGCTTGGGGATCCTGTGACCCCCTCCTCATCTGTCTGCCACCACCACAGGCTTCTCCATCAGGTAGGAAAAAAAAGTCATCAAATCATAAATAAAATACCCTAATGTAGCTTTTTTTCCCTAAAATCATCTGAAGGTGCTTGGGCCTGAGGTGGAAGCGGCATCTGGAGGGAGTCAGTTCATCGCTCTGGACTTCTTCCCAGTCTGTAATTAACCACAATATTTTGCGAGCGCCATGAAAATAAGAGTGTTTCCAAAGCACTGGCGGATGCCCAGATAAAAGGCGACAAGTTCCCCATCCTGGCACAGGCAGCAGCAGCCACTGGGCAGCGGAAGCACTGAAAAGCCCTGGTTTTGGAGGCTTTGGTGCCAACCAGCACTAAGTTGGGCTGTCAGGGAAGAAGCAGCACCCAGATAAACAGCTGTCAACATATAGGGATGTCAAATGCTGAAGCCAACAGCAACAGAAGCCCCAATGGGGGGGGTTCAGCCTCCCCCTTTGCCGAAACCCATCTAGCATCACCAGCGAAAGAGGTGGGAAGGGCTGTTTCGCGACAAGCAGCTGCAGGCTGCGGCAAGCAGTCGCCTGACTGCCTGCAAAATACATCAGCTGCCATAGAGAAAAGCCCTTGAATGAACTTACCTATGGGGTCTGTGTACCAGGGAGAGATAAGGAGTCCTTCCAAGGAGCTGAGGCCAGGGCGAAGCAAGGGTCCTGTGTCTCCCCTGCCATGTGTATCACTCCGTTTTCATTCTTACATGTTAAATTTTAACCTTTCTCCCTAAGCTTCCTGCTTGGAAGAGCAAGAAGGGAAGTGCAGGCAGCCCTGTCTGTTCACACCCCTGACTGCCTACTGCTTTGTGCCTGCTTTGGAGTCTCCATTTCTCAAATTCCGAGCTTCATCCGGAAAGAAATGTGAAAAATGCAGGCTGGCCTGTTCCTGGCCTCTCCTTCCCCAAGCATGAGCAAGGGCGTGAGCGCGGCAGGCTGAGCCTCAAGGGAAGAGGACAAGCCTCCATGCTATACTCACCATCCAGGAGAAGATTCTTCGTCTTCCAGGCAGTTTTCACTGAGGGCACGGATCCCAGATCCCAGGTTTTGTGGGATGCAATCATGGCACAGGGGAGCCAAGCACAGCAACATTTCTGCGGACAAGTACAAGGAGAGACATAGCCTGCCTCAGTTTTCAGCCGTGAAAGCCCAGGAGTCCGTGTTGTAGCAAATCGCAAGGGTAACCCTGTCGCCGACTCCCAAATCCCGTGGAAAGTTGCATCAATCCCGATTTCACTCCGGGGGCTGGGGCGGTGAAAGCCCCGGGCTCCCTCCGTGCTCCCGGCGGATGTGACATAAACGTGTCTGTAACTAATTTGCTCATTCCTGAAGCCTTTCCAGGCTCCTCCTAACTGCGACTTGGGCGTTATTTATTGATGAACTTGAGGACCGCAGGCAGTCTAGCGCAGCGCCGGGCCCGGGGCTGCATCGGCGGGGGAAGGGGGCGCGGATCCCCAGGTGCCGCCCGGCCTTGTACGGGGGTCCTTCTCCCAGATGGACGCTCTGGGAGGGGGCGAGGCTCTGAGAGGGCGGGGTGGTCCCGGTCCCACCTTCCAGTCCCGGTCCCGGTCCCGGTCCCGATGTGCAGGAGGCGCAGCCTCGCTCCGCACCCCCACGGTGCCGGTGCCGGTCCCGATGCACAGAGGCTCGGCAATGCCCCGCCCCGCTCCGCGCCCCGTCGGTCCCGGTGCCAGTCCCATTGNAGCACCGGCCCCATACCCGTCCTCGTCCCTGCCCTCCCTTGCACTTCGGTAACGGAAACCCCGAGCTCCGCCCCGCTCTCGTTGCTGTGGAAACCCTCGAAACCCCCCGACGGGTGGGGGAGGAAGGGCTCCCCTCCCTTTCCCATTCCCGCACCGGGCAGGGGCGGTGGCCACAGAGGACACGGGGCTCCGGAGGCGACAGCCCCGGACAGGCCCAGGGGAGCTCTCGATGAGTCCCTGGTGCACCCCCAGCCCCTCTTGCCGGAGCCCCGGGGAGCTCAGGGGAACCTCAGTTTCCCTCCGCGGCCTTTCCCAGGGTGTCCTGGTTCCCCCCGTACTCCCCCGACACCTCATTGTCAGAACCCTGGGGGATCCTGGTGCGTCCCTGGCTCTTCCCACTCCGGTTCCGGTGCTATGAGGGGAGCCTCGGTGTACCCCATCCTGCCAGCCCATGCCTCCCGGCACGGCTCTTTGTGGTGCTCCTGCCCCTCTCCCCTAGCACAGAACGCTGGCACGGCGGCGCCTGCCGCGCTTTTCCCCAGGGGATGATGGGGACAGAGCCACCAGCACCACCAAGAGGATGACCATGGTGCCCACATGTCAAGGACCAGAGGTCGCAAACTGCCCTCACTCTCTGCGCTCAGCGCTCCCAAATTCCAGTGCATTTGCTGGCACTGATGCCGACCAGCATCCCAGGATTGCCGGGGCCTACAGATTCAGATTTCACGGGGAAAACAGCTGTTTCTAACTCGTAGGTGTGAGGAAAACAACACAGCATGCCCCAAGACCTTTCCAAAGGCCCTGGTGTCAGAAAGGCAATGAAAAAAATGCTTTAAATGTAATTTATATGCAATTTTAAGGTGTGATTTGTATTTACCTGTCAGTATTGCACATACAAGCGATATGTTAATGACTACTTTGGGTGACACAAGTTACTCATGACTTGGTAGTGGTGATTAGCTGGCAGTACAGGATATTTCCCACAACAAAACATAACTTGGTATTTGTGGTGGCAGCGGGGAGTGCTCTGTGCTGATGGTTCACATCTGCATGCTCGATGGCAGGCTGACCCACGGGGTGCACAGGTCCTGTGCAGGCTGAGGAATGCGTTGGTGGTAGTCCCTGGGGAGATGCAGGTTTAGTGCCAGCCCTGTGAGGCATTGCCCACCAGCAGGCTCGGCTCCTCTCAGGCCAGGGGTCCCTTACTTCTTACCCTGCCATGCTCGGTTGCAGCCTGTTGCTCACTCATGGCCACGTGGCCAGGTTTGGAGCAGGATTTGGTCTTGTCCTTTCATCCTGGCATCTCCGTCTTGGGCACCCTCGGAGACTCCCCCAGAACCTGCTGCTCCATTCCTGGCCATGAGCCAGCTGGATGAATGCGGTTGATAGGGAGCCACCGGGGGTGACAAGCCACTCCTGCCCCTCGCCCCAGAGAAAGGTCTGGGAAGGGTCATCTCCACATTCCCATGCCCTTGGCACAGTGCCTCATCCTGAGAAGCAATTGCTGCCCTGGCCCAGCAGCTGCCTTCACCTCTGAGCTGTAGCTGCCTTCTGACAGTCAATGGAGCAGGAAAACCCTAGTGAAAACGTCCCGGTCTCTGCGAAGTGACATCTTCCTTTGCTTCATTGGCCTTCCCAGCACAGAGCCTTCAGCATGGTGGAGATGTGTACTTAAAGACACACATAGATGTACCTGGAGGCGCCCTGAGCAACTGTGCTGATTTTCCATAAATACCCTATTATCTGTGCGGCTCCCTCAGCTAGTTTGGTGATAATATTTACAGACATAAAGTTACTTCCGACTTGCCAATAGCAACTGTAATGTCATAGCATCACTGACTTTATTTACAAGCTGTAAGGGTAAAATGAATATTTATGTAAATGACTTTAACTGGTAAGTAATTCCCTGGCTTTCAACTGCTTCAGATTTTTAATGGTATTGCAATTATGCAATACATATAAGTTGTATCAATTGCCTCAAATAAGTCTAAATTAGCCAGGCATATGTGTGAATTCCCCAGTTTAGAAAAATAACCTAGTGAATCAGCATGGAGAAAAATGTGAAATGCAGAAGAGATTTGTGCCCACAGCCATATTCAAATAGTTACCTGTGAGCATTTAAAGAACTCACCCTCCAAACAGTGGGGCTGATTTTTGGTGGGAATGAATGGCATGACTTTCCAGCAGCCCCAGCAAACCAGAGACAGGATCCTCAGGGCTCCAGAAGTGGGGTTCTCTAGGGCTGGATGCACACTAGTGGCCAGGTGCCAGTTCTGTTTCCCTTGGCTGCAACGGCATCTAGCTGAAGGGAGTGCTGTAAATCCCAGGGGGTGCCCACTTGCCACTGACTGGGTTGTGGGCAGTGGGGCAGCCCATACAGGCAAGTGGGTGCCCTGCTCACACTCCATCTCCGTGGGGATTCACCTATGCTGGCTGCGATAATCTCAGCCCAATCCCCCAGTGATGCTCCAGTCCTCCTTTTCCTGGATGTCACGTCACGGTGACCTGAGCAAGCACTGGCTGATGTATTTTTAGAAATGCAGCTTTGCAGGCAGGCAGAGAAAAGGCAGCAACTGGCAGAGCTCGGTGGCAGCAGCACCCTCCTGAGAGCCCCCAGCAGGTAGCATGAGGCTTGATGATCCTTGAGGTCCCTTCCAGCTTGTCATTCTATGATTCTATGATATATCAATGACCATCATCAGTAAAATGAGGCTGCCCTCTATGGATGGCACCGGTCTGTCACAGGGCATGCTGCTGGGGGATGGTGACCCCTGTGTGAGTGTAGCCCTTTGCTTTAGTGCAGCCTTTTCCGTAGCCCAAAAGCATTGCTGTTGTGATGCTCTTAAATCAGGCAGGTTAATTTGCCTTTTACTTGGATAAAGGGAAGCTCCAGCAATTGAAACACTGAGCAGGACCTCTCGCATTAGGCATTTGTTCTGCCCTGAGCAAATATTTAACCTACATCTGTAGAATGGCTAAAAAAAATCCCCCAAATCCCAGCAAAAGAATTAACTCCCTTCTCCCCTTCCTTTGAGCAACTCGATAACCTAGTCCAGGAATGTTGGCAGATGCATACCTGAAGCCACTTGTAAATTGGGATGCTCCCTGTAGAAGATTCCCACCAGAAGCACCAGACGTTGTGAGAACATGTATCCAGCTCATTAATCTAATTTTGCTTCTCCTTGAGGAGGTGAGGGGATTTCTTGCCATTGCTCAGGCATGGTTTGCTGAGTCGACGTGAAACGCTTACCAAAGCAGGAACGAACACCCTGCGTTCCTACGTTGACGTTTCACGTGCAGATAGGAGTTATAATTAAGTCTTAACATGCTCCTGAGAAATATAAAACTTATTTTAAAGCTCACCAACTGAATTAATTCAACCCAGAGGCTCCAATTCTTGAGACAGGATTGCATTGAATTAGGTGAAGAGCAAGAGTTGGGGAAGGATGTTGCAAGGATCACTGCCTCAATCTGACACACTGGGATGCTGCCAAGCTCCGATGGTAGTGGAGGGGCTCAGCAGCTGCTGGACTCAGCCCCGCTGGCCAAACCCTGCAAGCTGGTTAGGCCAGATTTGGGCTGCCAGAGGGGTAAGAGCAGCCCAGAGAAGCATGGGGCTGGTCCAGAGCCAAAGAGCCAGTCAGTGCGACTGGGAGCTGCTGCACACCATGGCTCGGCTCTGCCTGTGTCCCCCCATGAAAATCTCCTTTATATCAAGCAAACAACAAAAAGCAACATCTTTTTCAACCTGCTGTATATCAGGCTTCAAGGAGAAAACGTAGCTCTGTTGTAATGTACAGTTTCTGCTGTAGAGAAAAATTCTACTCTGCAACTCAGTCAGGGGTGTGTGGTGCAAGATGTAGCAGCTATCAGATGGGTGGATCTTCCTCCCCTCCAAATTTCCAACCATGGATTGCATTGCAGAGCCATCTAACCAAAACCTCAGCCTCCACATCTCCCTTTTACCTACCTTTTCTCTTCATCATATCTTCCAGCTGGCTTCAGGTACAACTTTGTTTTCGCTTGTACCTCCCCTAAGCAGAGCACAACCAGGCTCATCCTGTGCCACACTGGCTGCTGGGGAGCTGTGAGCTGCTCTGCAGGAGGATGCAGCTCACCTGCTAAGTCATTAATGTTTGATGGTGTTAACCAATACGGGCTCCTGCTTATAAAGCACTTCTTAGAAGCAAGGCTAAGAATAAGCATGAGGCCAAGGCTAAAACTGCCCCATTGGCTGCGAAATGCCCATGCTGGTTCGAGTGAAGCCAGCAAGGCGGGGCAGCTTGATGACAAGTAAATTCCATCCAGGACAATTTATCCAGCAAATAAAAATTAAGACTGTACTGCAAAGACCGCTGCATCCCAGGCAGGAGGTCCTAGAATTCCTGATCTGGTGGAAGCCCACTGGCAATCCCCTGGCCAACACTTATAGGGCATCCTTTGGACCCTCTGCTCAGGACATCAGGTGCTTTCTGCAATTCTTTTTAATTAAAAAAAAAAAGTGTGAAGAAAGAAGCTTTAGGTGGGCAATTGGGACTCTTTTTTCAGAGTTTTGCTACTTTTGTTGCTCATTCTCTCCTTGAAGCCAAGCCCCTGTGGTGCCACTGAGCCCCTTACCCTGGCTGGGTGTACACCAGTAGCAGGGTGTGCAAAGACAGGGTGAAGCTTTCCTCTGCACAGGCAGAAGTGATGGGAGCCATCTCCTTCAATACGTTCTGTTCTCAGCAAACCCATTTATTTTTAGGGCCCTTCGCAGTGTGCTTGACTTTTGAGAAGAAATGAAGCAAAAAGGATTAATTCTGAATAATTCAGCAAATAGAGTTTTGAGGCTGATGTAAGTGGCTGTGCCATGCCAGGGGGTCTGGAGGAATGCAGGGCTCGCTAGTAATTCCTGGCTAGTTTAGGCATGGGTATAGGTAAATCAGTAAGAACCTCTATAGGGGAGAGGGAAATGCTCCTGTGGTCATAAAGTAAATACACTCCAGTAAAGAAAGATACTGTGATGGCGGGTGATCCTTGAGATGGGCTCCACAGCATCCTGACTGTCTGCAAAATCCCACTGCGAGTTGATCCTGGAACAGGTACAGCCATGCTGGTGCTGCTGCCACCAGGTCCTTGACGCACTCTGTGTCACCTATAGATTTTAACATTTCCTAGGGATGTTTAACAGACGTGGTCCAGCTGCTCTGTTTGCCCCATCACATCTCAGCACCAGCATATGTGGGATGGTGTACCACCACCACTCTGCAGCTTTGACACCAGAAATCCTCCAGCAGAATGGAAACATTATCCTCCCGTGCATTATTGACAGCATCATATATAATGGATGTCCTGAAGTTTGTACTGGTGCTGCAGCTCAGAGCCCCGCAGCAGTGGTGCCTGAACCAGTTCCTGGGTGGGCATCAGCAGAGTCCCTGGGCCAGAGTTCAGGGATGCACCAGCTCAGCTGTGCCCAGACATCAATTTGCACCCAAGCCTGCCATTTCCCTGGTACCATCAGGATGCTCCCAACACCTCTGTGTGCTGCTGGGCAATCTTTGTCACGCTGTTAGTTACCTGAGCGGTGCCAGCCTGCCCTGTACTATTGCAGCTTCCCACTTAGCAAGGGAAAAGCCTGGGGTCTTTGAAGCTTAACTCACTGAAACGTATTTCATGGTGATTCAATTACTGTGGACCCAGCCGGGACCATATTCTCATTTGTTTCTAAAATGCAACTCAGCTGGCAAAGATAACTGCGTTCAATTATTAGGAAGAGTTATCAAAGAGATCCATGGGTCTTACAGCGAAAACTGTTTTTTTTCCTTTTAAAATTTAACACACAAATAAGAGCACAACTACCACAGAAACATCCTGTTTCATAACAAAAGCAAAATTTCTTGTTCCTGTGTTTGTGCTTCAAAGATATCATTCTGTTGCACCAGACTACAGAATCAAAAACTGCAAATTAAGTGCCAGGGACTGTCCTCAAAGCAGGTTTTACATGTAACAAGGGTCGTCTTCTTCTTTTCTAAGCCTGTGGAAGTCGGGGAGACAATCAAAGGAAATGTTAAAATTCCAGCCTCCTTCATGAGTTTAGTGCAAATGGAGCAGCATGGAGCTGTGCAAGGCTATTTTAGAAAAGAAAACTTTTATGTCTATGCCAAATGAATATTAAACAGGTACACATTTTGGCTCTGGCATCTGCACTCAGTGCTGTGTGAGCAGACTTAATTCGTCTTACGAAGAGGAATGGACTCACATCCATGTTTTCATGCATATGCCTTAGAGATGAGTGGGATGTGAAGGGTGAACCTGAGCCCTCCCTGCCAGGAGATCTCTTGAGCAATCACTCACAACTGGAAAAACGAGGAGCCATTAAACAAAATCTGTCAACATAGGCAGGAGGAGCAGACAGGAGGGTTTATGCAGGCTGACATGGAATATTTGCCAGCTCACCACTTTTTTTATGCAAAGCTTCCTGGGCTTTCAGGTCTATTTGGGAATCCTGGAGAAGTATTGGGTGAAAAAATAAGGATGAGATGGAGAAAGAAAAGGTACATGAGGTGGAACGAAAACATGGCTAGGGCGCTCAGCACCCCAGGGGAGGTGGGACCGAGACTCTCTGAGGCTCATACGACTTTGTTCTGCTACCTTCATCTTCAGCCCACCACACAAAAAGTACTACTTAATCAATCCCTTGGGAAATGTTTCACAAAAATGTCTCCAATCCAGAGGCATTTTTCAGGGCTTAAACCCCAGCCTTTGGTTTTGATATAACCTCTACCCCACTCATGTCCCAGCCCCACCTCAGCGCTCTCACTTGCGGACCCAGCCAGGCAAACTCTGGTCCCAGGCACATTTTTCGGAAGCATCCTCCATCATGACCCAGTCTCTGCACAGCACCTATGGGTCAGCAGAAATACGCGCTGAGGCCTCGGTGCTTGCCCGCCTTTCCCCAGGCAGGGATGCTCTCCGCAGTCTGCATCCCACTCCTCTTGCTTCTCTCCTTGCCCCAGCCCCGCACCAACAATCCTACAAGAGCCTACAATGTGTTCATGGCTCCACAGAGCCTGGGAAAGGATGCTGAGCTCCAGATACAGCCTGTGTGGACCCCATCACAAGCCTTCCCAGGAACCTGGGAGCAAGCTGGGCTGGTGTGGTTGTGCTGGTGCGGCTATGCTGGTGCGATCCATGCTGGCAGCAGCTCTCTGGGGTGAGGTGCTTCAGTGCACTTTTCCCCACAGCCAGCACTGAAAAATCATTGCCTTTTCATCAGGGGTATCAAAGAATCACAGAATGCTAGGGGTTGGAAGGGACCTCTAAAGATCATCTGGTCCAACCCCCCTGCCAGAGCAGGATCGCCTAGAGTACATGACACAGGAACACTTTCAGGCGGGTTTTGAAAGTCTCCATAGAAGGAAACTCTCCATAGAAGGAGACTCCACAACCTCTCTGGGCAGCCTGTTTCAGTGTTCTGTCCACACCGTGAAAAAATTTTTTCTTATGTTTACATGGAACTTCCTATGCCTCAACTTGCACCCATTGCTCCTTGTCCTGTCATTGGGCATCACTGAGAAGAGCTTCACACTATCCTCTTAACACTCTCCCTTTGCATATTTATAAACATTAATGAGGTCACCCCTCGGTCTCCTCTTCTCCAAGCTAAAGAGA
>VWZK01020467.1:169065-219649 GCA_013396935.1 Baryphthengus martii | reverse complement strand
GTCCCCCATGACTTACCAAAGATGATGGAGAGTGGCCTGGCAAGGCCTTCTGCCAGCTCCCTCAGCACCCGCAGGTACATCCCATCAGGGCCCATGGATTCATGAATGTTCTGTTTGCTTAATTGCTCCCTAATCAAGTCCTCGTCAACCAAGGAAAACTCCCCCTTCATCTTGACTTCCTCTGAGGCCTCAGGGGTCTGGGGCTCCTGAGGACAGTCTCCAGCAGTATAGACAGAGACAGAGAAGATGTTAAGTAACTCCGCCTCCTTTGTATCCTCTGTCACCAAGGCACCCACCTCACTCAGCAGTGGGCCTACATTGTCTCCAGTGTTAGTTTTTTCTGCAATGTATTTGTATTGTCCTTAACCTCCCTTGCAAGGTTGAATTCCAAGGAGGCCTTAGCTTTCCTAGTTGCCTCCCTACATCCTCTGACAACAGTCTTATACTCCTCCCAAGTGGGTAGCCCCTACTTCCATGATCTGTAGATTCTCTTCTTCCACTTGAGTTTGCCCAGCAGTTCCCTACTTAACCATGCGGATCTCCTGGCTCCCTTTCTCGATTTCCTAAGTGTTGGAATGCTCTGATTTTGAGCTTGGAAGAAGAGGTCCTTGAACATTAACCAACTATCTTGGGCCCCTTTACCTTCTAGGACCTTGTCCCATGAGGTTTCCCCTAGCAATTTCTTGAAAAGGCCAAAGTTGGCCCTACTGAAGTCCAGGGTTGTGATTCTACTTGCTATTTTGTTCCTACCACACAAGATCCTAAACTCCACTGTCTCATCGCTGCAGCCAAGGCTGCCCTCAACCTTCACCGCTTCAACCAGACCCTCCTTGTGAGTATCAGTTCCAGCAGCGCTCCTCTCCTAGTTGACTCATCCACCATTTGCATCAAAACGTTATCATCAGTGCACTGGAGTAACCTCCTGGACTGGGAATGGCTGGCTGAGTAGGCCTTCCAGAAAATACCTGGGTAGTTAAAATCCCCCATGAGAACCAGGGCCTGTGATTGTGAGGCTGCTATTAGCTGCCTGTAGGAGACCTCATCAACTTCCTCATCCTGATAATAAACTTGTAATAAGCACCCACAACAGTATCACCCCTGCTAGCCTGCCCCTTAATTTGCACCCACAAACTCTCAACTCGCCCCTCATCTACCCCTGGACAGAACTCAATACATGCTAGTTACTCTGTCACGTAAAGAGCAACTCCACCACCTCACCTTGTTGATCTGTCTTTCCTAAAAAGGACATAGCCATCCATGACCACATTCCAGTCATGTGAGCTGTCCCACCACGTCTCTGTAATTGCCATCAGATCATAACCCCTTGACCGCACATGGATTTCTAACTGCTGCTGTTTATTCCCCATGCTGTGTGCATTGGGGTACAGGCATTTCAGGGAGCAAGCTGAGAACACTGGTTCTATACCAGAGGGGTGGGAGGCCTTCTGGTCTTCATTGATACTAGAACACTGCCCCACTGGTGCAAACCCAGCAACAGCCCCATCCCCCTTCGAGCCTAGTTTAAAACCCTTTCAACAAGCCCTGCCAACCCCTGTGCGAGGATCCTTTTTCCCCTTTGAGACAGACGTACTCCATCCATCGCCAGGATACCAGGTGCCATATGAACTTCCCCATAATCAAAGAACCCAAAATTCCAACGGTGGCACCAGTCTCTGAGCCACGTATTAATCAGGTGTATATTCCAACCTCTATCAGTATTTTTCCCTACCACTTGAGGGATTGACACAAACACCACCTGCGCACCCAAGCCTTCGACTAGTCACCCCAGTGCCTTGAAGTACTTTTTAATTGCCCCTAGACTTCTCTCTGCAATCTCATAACTACCAACCTGAACAAACAACAAGGGGTAATAATCAGAGGGCTGCACCAGAGCAGCGAGCCTCCTCTTAATAACTCTAACCCGAGCCCCAGGGAGGCAGCAGACTTCCCTGTGGGATGGGTCTGGTCAACAAATGGGCCCCTCTGTTCCCCTCAGAACAGAGTCACCCACCACAACTACCCTCCTCTTCTTCTTAATTGAAGAAGTCATAAGATGTTGGGATGAGTGACAAGCCGTGGGCAGCTCATTGGATGGATCCTTGTCTCCATCTTCATTCGCTTGGCTGTCAAGTCCCAAAGGCCCATACCTATTGTGCAATGGCAACTGGGAGGGTGAGGGAGGCTGAGAAGGTTTTCATTTGACTCTCCGACGAGGGACCTCTCTCCATTCCCCCTTGTCCCTTACGTCCCCTCTTTTTGCCTGGTGACAGGAGGGGAGGGGATCCTCCACTTCTCGTACAGCCTCTTCCTGCTGCTTTGCCTCAGAGAGTGGCTCCACCAATCTATCTCACTTTCACACTCTCTGATCCTTCTCAGTCTCTCAACCTCCTCTCTCAGTTCAACCACTTGCCTGAGCAGGTTGTTTATTTGATCACACCGCACACAAGCGGTGTCTCTAACTCCCTGTAGTTCAAGTGCCAGGCTTAGGCACTTGCTGCAGCCAGAGACCTGCCCAGCTGCGTGTTTCTGTGGGAGCTCGGTCTGAGTTCCCACATTCTTCCTCACTATCGCTCTTGGTCATATTGTGACCATGATTTCCTCTCTGGCCGGGAGGGAATCAATCACCTCAATCTCTCTGTTACTAAAAGAAATGGCTCTTACCGCTGTCACTGTCCACGTGTCTGGGGATGGCAGATCTTCTCCCGCGTGCACTGCTGTGCACACTGTGAAGGCTAGCCGTCTTGCTGTTTGCGGTCTTGTTGACTCTACCCCAATCTCAGGGGTCCCTGAGTGAAGATCACCAGCAGTTCTCCTCTTCCTTTGTTAATGACTAGTAAATATTTTTGCAAAGATGGTCTGTAATGGTGCCCAGTCTCAGAAGGGTTCCAGCAGCTGATGCAGACCCAGAGTGGCAGGAGCCCTTAGGGATGCTTTTCTTGCTGCCAGCCTCTCTAGCGAGAAAAACCAGAGCATGGCTTCCTGCATCCAGTGTCACCTTCGCTACCGAATTTTTCAGCCCTTGCAAACCTCTAGCAGCTCCACCCCATCCATGACCAGAGTCGTGGTTTAGGGTCTGGGCAGCCCTAAAACCTACAGCAGATGCTCTCTGTTAACCCGCCTCCCTCCCTGAAGGGCAAAAGAAAAGGGATAAGGGAGAGAGACTTATCTATTAGAAAAGGAAACTAGAACAGCTTCAATGAAAAGGAAAATAATAAGAAGAATAAAATGGAACATATACAAGACCAGTATCGAACCCAAACCCCCCTGATGGCAAGTACGTCACCGTCACTGCTGATGTTGTGGAGCAGGCACTGGGAATGTCCCAGACAGGGCCCAGCAGCAGACAGGAACCGTGTTCAGGAGCTGGATTCTGGAATACTCAGATCAGGATTGAAGGCAGAACGAACAGAGTCCTCCTTGGATTCCAGCCGCTGAAGGAACAAAGAAGAATCTGAGCAAGGGCCCCGAGCAAGAGCCCCCAAGCTGAGAGCAACCAAGCCAGGGCCCCCAGCAGCCGAATATGGCATCTATGGGATGGAGCAGTTTAAGTGGGTCATTTTAACGGCACCCATCTGTCCTCTCCTCCCTTCAGGTGCAGCTTTTACTTTCTGCACCCTGCAATGTGGTACACAGGATCCAGCAGCGGCCTTGGTCTGCACACCAGTCCCTGGTACTGACTCTAAACATTGGGTGTTATCACTGGTAGACACAGGCACTGCCTGTGAAAACATGCTGCTAATTTCGAAAAGTACCAGTAGTTAAAGGAACTGAGCTGAAAAGCAAAAATCACTGAACAGAATTGTTTTGTTCTAATTCAAACCAGGACAACCAGAGATGGAAAAAGCAACATCGCCTCCACTCCCCTCTGCTGGTGCATTAAGAAAATGAGAGCTGATTAAAGTATGTCCCCTCCTGAGCAGCATTGGCCCTGGGCAAATTGCTTACACAACCCATTTAGTAGCACTGACACGCAGGTGGGCTTTCCTCCCCCTGCAGACATCCAGATTTAGGTGAGTTTGTGGTCTCTTGAGTCCGCTGATCTGAGCATTAGCTGTAGTCAAAAAAAAGTGGTTGAATTGCACAGAATAAGTGTGCTTGTTGGATTTTCTTTCCCCATCACCTGTTAAAAGGTTGTCTCAGACAGTACCTTTCCTTACAGACCTCCTCCTCCACCACACACCACGTGAAGGTGCTGGAATGGGATGGGATGGAGCTCAGAGGAAAGTGCTCCTGTGTGCTCACACCACCCCATCAACTTGCATCGTCCGGAAGGCTCCTGTAGCACCAAGAATGCTCCTATTTCTCAAGGAAGGCAAGCTGGAAAGCCCCATTTTCCTTCCATTAACCTCCACCGGCAAGCACTTTCTAGAAAGCAGCCAAGAACAGTAAAACCAGGGAGATTTGCAAAATAAACAGAGATCAAATTCAAAGACCTTGGTTCCTGCTCCAGAGGGTGTCTGCCAAGACACACAGATTTTATCAGGCTAATTTATAAAAGGAAAACCGCCCTAATTAGTGTTCAGGAAAGCACTTTAATGAGAAGTGTGTTAGTGTAAAAAAAGCAAGAGAGCCAAGAGGTCAAGTTGTTGCCAGAAAAACAGGAAAAGGGGCAGGGCTGATCTCTGCCCACTCAGGCCGCAGCACCATTTTCTCACATTTTTAAATAATCTGTCAGGTTATTAGTGAGGAATTTATAAATACCAGTGCCTAATACCCAATGACAGGACAGAGACACTGTGCACAACAAGCTTTGGGCATTACAATGCCAGGTGTGGCCAGTTCACCCTGGGGAGGGTTGGGCAGCCCTCGCAGACATATCCCCTCCTTTTTAGGGCATAGCATAGGTTTTATAGCTGGAGTTTCCCCTTGAGAAGTGTAAACTAGAAACCCTGTCAATGCTATGGGTCTCATCTCATCAGTGGCTCTGACAGCGGCTAGTAACCATGGCAGTGAAGAGACTTTCACATGATACTGGTATTTCTGCAGTACAAAAGAGCCTCTTATCTAGAATGAGTAACTAGTCTGGCTGGTCTTCATTCCTCCAGTTATTGCTAAGACAGAGTGACATAGCACAGCCCACATGATGCTTACCCTAGGGTGAATTCAGACTGTCCACAGTGAAACCCACAGGCTGGGTCATGTCAGACGTTCCAGAATGCAACAGGATGCTTGCATGGGCACTGCGGCAATGGTCGTGCTGCATGGAGGTAGACTCAACTCACCGCTTCTGGATAGTAAAAGCTGGCTAGGGAGAAGTGACCGCCCCACGGATGTCACAGCCCAGAGCCACCACGTGACGTCCCCACAACCCAATTTATCCCCCTCCTCCAGTTGTTTACACTTCCCCCTGAATTCCTTCCAATCTATCCAAGAAAACAGTTTTTAGACTTTAACTGTTAGACTTCCAGCTCTCCTCGTTCAAGTGACTTCCAAAGGCAGGAGAAGTGTATGAAATAATGCAGGTATCCAGCCTTTACTACTTCAGATGATTCAAACCCGACTCACTGGGTATGGCTTAGATCTCCCTAAGACATTCACCCTAAGGTATAAACCAAAGTTGGAAAGTTTCATCCCAAAATAAGAATGGGTAAATGAGGAAAGAATGATAAAAGGGAAAATGTCACGCAGTCTGAGCTAAGTCTAAGCTGCTGTTAAATGCTGGAGTGCGTGCTCATCTGCTTGTGTGCCTCTGTGTGACCCTTTCCCTAATGATGGTCTGGCTTTTTTTTCAGAGTGTTAAGTCCAGCGGGACCGTTACTACACTTAAAAGGAGCTGTGTGCTCAGGGTAGGGAAAATCAGCCTTGTATTAGCTCCATTTATTCAGGGGGGTCTAATTGCAACCATGACTCAAAGCAGAGATACATGATGAAAAATTATATACATAGGCAGAAAAAGTGGTTTACAGGCTGTTGCCAGAATTAGGAGCATGTCCTGCTGGTTAAGGTCTCCAGGTTAAAGTGCTTAACTTTATTTCAAGCTTTCTAATTAAACACCATTTAACTGGGCTTTCCATTTATCCTGCAATTTTTTTCTAGCCCTGAGTCTAATCCTTAAACCTGCTTATTTGTTTTTGCTTTCATTATGACCTTATCAGCGATTAACCTGCAATTGCACTTAATCTTTTTATAAGATTGGTCTGACTATAAATACAGAGAAACTACCTGCCCTGTTTCTATCCAGAGGAAAACAACTTCCTCCACAGTCAGATGTCTATGGTGGGTTGTATTTTTCCTTTTCTAAGTTGATTTTTTTTAATTGGAAATATTTGTCTTCTCTAACTTAATACAGAACATTAGATCAGTATCACTTTTTTGAAAGATGTAACAGCACAGATCACAAGGAATATGAATACACCTCTAGTATAAAATGATATATAACTATTAAAAAGTATCTATCTGTACACAAAAGTGTGTATATATATTAAGACAGTATATAAAGTCTCCAGTAAAGATGCTACTTGTGATAGTGAGGCAAAACCTAACACGTTAACACCGATACAACAGCAAGCTCTGCTTCTTCCTCCAGCAGTTCTCTGTTCCACTTACTTCACTCAAAAGCAGCAACAGCTAAAATACTGTTGTGAGAAAACCTGGTTTCTATGCCTATGGACATCTGAGAAATGTGTCGTTCAGAAGCATAAGTCAGAAGCAAGACTACAATGCCGAATTTCCAGGGTGCTGGGCTGGCAATAAGCAGCAGCACAGTAAGATCCCCCAAATACTGTGTTAATATTATTAGAGGATATCATGTCATATTGATCCAACACTTAAGGACATCAAAGCAGAATGAGCAAAAGGTAACAAGAAATGCAGTAAAGGTACACGAAGCCTTACCAAACCCATTAGGAATATTACAAGGGCACTGGAAAGAGAAGACCTGTGATAAGCGCATATTCCAAGGTATTTAATAGGAAGCAATGTAAAGGGAGCCCATTGCAAATACAACAAAACCAGTAAATGAATTGAATTACAAAAATCAGTAGAAAGCCAATTTATGGCAACCCCCAAAACAAAACACATTAAATGCTGCCTGTCATTTCTAAATAGTCCTGCACAGCAAACAGATCTTAGCTCAACTCCAACTCAGTCTATAAGACCAGCCCTACCTTGACCTTAATTATTGCCTGAAGAATAATCTATCTGAAGAACTAAAGCCATAAGCAGATCGCAGAGGACGATAATTTCAAATCTCCCTGTGGTTCCAGAATTACCAGTTATGTATCCATTGCCATCTAATGCTGTGTGTTGAAAACGAAGATCTTCATGCACGTATTTGCCATTGCTTTTTTTGCCTCCTTCCAGCGATTTAAAAAAATATCACAATCCTATTACCAGCATTACGTGACCGCTGAGCCTCTAAAAAGTTTATTGGAAAATCTATGTGCATTGGGACTTTCCCAGCTCCGTCAGTGTATCCGTGAGCAAAAAGATGGAAAACAACTGGAATTTTGAAACAAATCCACAGTAAATGAATGGTAATCTACATGGTGTTTATTGCAGATATAGTGAATCATGAAAGCCATTACAGCCCACTATGATTTAAACGCTCCTTCTAAACCATATCAAACTGTAGCAGCAAATCAGAACCCCAGTCTGACTTTTGCATGTTTCCTGGTTTGATTATATAAATATTTATATATTGAAAAATAATACCTTGCACTTTTCAGTAAAACCTTCTACCCAGCAGAAAACCAGCTGTAATTGACTGAGGATGAGAAATATTTAGGGAGGTTTGGGGGAGTCGAGGTTTTCTCCTGCAGTGCTGAGGGCAGCAGAGGCTTCAGAGCCCGCTGTGGTATATTGGAGCTCATTACATTTGTTTAAAAGACAGCAAGTCGTTTATTAATTAACACTAACTTATATTCTGGCTTTTTCCACCACAGAAACCCATCTGTTTTGCAGGAGAGGGAAAAAAAAGCAACAAAATGAGAAGATTGACCCCATAAGAGGTGACGACGAGCCCCAGGCAGCTGGTAGGAAATGGGATCACCCACGTACAGGGGTGACACCGGCACCGATACCCTTCACGAACAGCCCGGCTGTCTCAAGGACAGGCCTGTGAAACCTGCAGCACTGCTCCCAGGATTTGCTGAACACCTGAGAAGTCCTTCAGCTGTCGCGCCGGGGCTGCTCCCTGCAGCAAAACCTGTCCCAGCTTTTCCTCGGGAGGGTGGAAGCCAGATCCTCTCAATGGAGCTAACGGTGCTGTGGAGACCTGGGCAGCTGAAGCCTTGGGGAGAATCTGTTTCATCTCATCCAGCACCATCTTGCCCACCGCTTCTCACCTGAAAGATGCTCATCAAATATCTCTATAACAGCTACCAGGGATGGAGAGCCCACCACCTCCCTGGGGTGGACACTTGGCAGGAACTCCTCTCTCCAGAGGCAAACCCAAGGTGGTCTTGGGACCATGCTGTGACACTCAAGTATCTTGCAGTCTATACGCACTGGGACGGACCTTGGCCTTCTCTCGACAGTGTGATTCAGTCTGTGTTCAGCTTGCGAGCATAGTGCACATCGGTTTTGGATGAATCACTCTCCAGCTGCTGCTGACAACTTGCAACCAACAGAGAAACAACATTTTTTTTTTTTTTTCTGTGGTTGTTTCTGGCCAAGGGGTGACTCAGCTGTCAGAGGTGAATAACTCTTCATCCTTTATCTGAACACTCATTAAGCACCCAGAGCCATAAAAAGCAATTTCTTCAGGACTCCTTCTCCTTAAGGCTGGATTTCAAACAAGAGGGCTGCCATGAGATTTAGTGGGAATATACACAGAGTCTCAATAAAAATAGATCTCTAGAGCACGCAAACCTTTTATGGTTCTGGGTCATATGGCAGAGAGTTTTATCAACAGTGGATGAAGGTCTGGACAGAAAAGAAAGGCAAGATCCTAATCACAGCACCTAGTGAAGCCTACAGCCACTGCATGGAAATTGTTAACGACAAAGAGCTTCTACCCAAGGCATTTGCCTGACTTCTACCCCTGCCCCAAGAACTGCTTAACCTTCATTTCTCTTGTCCTTCTTCTTTCTCTGAAATCTCAGCAGCAAGGATTTCTTCATCCTCTTGTGTGGTGGAAATCACACGAATGGTGACTAAACGATCAGAAGATTTTGAGAATACTTCTTCTGTCAGGTGGGTGTGTGGTTTGTAGGAGGTGACAGGAGATCTCTGGTGCACTGGTGATTTTGGTGCGATCAGACTGAGGCTAGAACCCTGCGATGCAAAAGCAAAAGGCAAAATCAGCCTTAGCAGACTCTTGTCCGCTACCACCAGCCACAGCATCTGCGCTGTGCAAGCCAAGTGGGAGCTTCGTGGAGTTTCACCACACTGGATCTCATCATCGAGACGTCAGCTTGCTGCCTAAGACAACCCTGGTGAGAAGGGCAGCTGGATTATATCCTGAACACCTTGAGAGAACTGCATAGATGAGCGCAATGAAGCTTTCTTATACCTTCTCCACTAGCTCTGGTTTTGCTCTTGAACCATCTGGGTGGGTTTATCTTGGCAAAAGCTTGGCAGCAGTATCGTGAAGGAATAGCTCTGGACTGCCCTGTCCTAAGAGAGGAGCCTCAGAAACCTCCCTGCAGATGTGCCACGGAGAGAAACATCCTTCTAACAGAGTTCTGCTAAGCCTATGAGTGGGGTTAGCTCCTAATACACGCTCCACACTACCATGTGGAGCACGTGGTGCCACTGTTCACTGCTGTCTCTAACTGTTTGTTAGCTAGCGTTAAGCACTGCATCATGTAAAGCCCTGTTGCGCTTCTGTGACGGACTGTGGAAGTGTAGGTATGCTTAGTGCCTACCTAGATATTTACCCAGCCTCAAGACCACTGTGCTCTCCGTATCAGCTGCTCTTTCAGCTCCCTTTACACATCCAGAAGTGATAGTCTGACTAATTTCATGCTGGAAAGAGCAACAACAAGGTCTGTGTGGAGATATAGGATTTTTTTCATGAGTTTAGCAGAGACACTTGGAAGAAAAAAAAATAGATGATGATCAAGGTCATTTTCTTTTCCAGTTTTCATGACACAAAAAAAGCCTGGATGGTTTTCCTGCAGCTCACACAGAGCCCCGCCACGCTGTGAAGACTTTGCAAATATTGACTGGCCTCTGTGTGTTGGGTGCCAGCACTACCCTCCATCCTGCCAGTGCATCGATTCATTACGAGTGGCCCTGTCTCTGTGGCATGGAAGAGATGTTCATTTGCAGCTATAGACCAGACGGAAATTAGAATCAGGCTTAGCATAGCTAGACAGAAAGTCAATGTATTTCCCTCTTGTGTTGCAAATGAACCCTTGTGGGACAGTGATAATCTCCCAAGGCTGTGTGCAAGATGTTGGACCACCTCTTCCCATCCGCCCACACTACATCAGACCCCAGTGACCTAAGCTCACTCTTTTAAGGCACCTTAATGACACTCAGTCTCCAGACCTGGTGAGGGAAAGCAGCGACTTGGCACTTAAAGAAGTAAAGCCAAATTGTCACCCTCCCCACACTGACCTGTGCCACCTGCATCTTCTTCAGCTCCTTCAGCTTCCACCGGAGCTGAGCCAGCAGCCCTTTGCCCTCCAGCCTCCCTGTGGCGGCCAGAGCAGCCTGGAAGAGCTTTGGGGTGTCAGTCTTTGGGGGAATGATCAGCGAATCTCCAAGGGCTCCTGGATCTTCTTTGGGTTTATTGTTGTTTCTCAGCATTTTCCTGCAGCAAGGAAAAGGAGACAGAATTTTGGTCTGGAAGGGTGTTATATTAGCTGCATTTTATAATGCAGAAAATTCAAACTTTAAAAGGAGACAGGTTATTTATGCCTTAGGAAGGACAGAGTAACAAATCTAAGTAATGCTCAAACCTAAAGTGAATATTTTAATAGACTTTTTAAAATGACTATACTTTGCCCATGTTCATTCCCAGGTCGCACCCTCTTTCAGTGCCAAAACTTCGCAGCAGAGATGGGCTGGTCCTGAACACCTCCAGCCTCGCCAGCCCACTGCGAGATACGGGTGCCCTCTGCTGAAGCGTGGCAGCTCCAGCCCAGCTCTCTTCCTGGACAAGTGCCCAACACCCGGTGCCTGCAGCAGCAGCAACTTTACCAAGGGCTTCACATGAAGAGAAATCCCTCCTGTGACTCTGAAACCCATACTCTGCTTTATTTAAAACCCCATGGGCTAGAATGCAGTAGCCAAACACGCACTTGGCCTTCTTACGCAGCAGCTTCTGAGACTCCGGATAATGCACCAAAATCTCGTTCAAGTCTTTCTTATCCAAAATGAAAAGGTTAGCGAAGCCATGAGCTACGACGTTTGCTGTTCGGCGATTTCCCCCTCCTGCTGCCAGCAAGCTGAGAGAAACACGGTCAGATGTTAACACCAGGCTCAGCATAACTTAAAATCTCCTTTTTCATGTCTCTATGTCTCTCTTTCAGAGGACTCAGAGTTTCATTTTCACCTCTGATGAAAATTCCCTAGCCATTTTTAAAGAATGGTGGGAAACATTGACACGGAGCACTATATAAAAAAATATTTGTTCGAAGGTTTAAATATTGCGTTTTTACATCAGTCTGGTGTCTGCTGAGCTGTAGAGAGGCAAACCCTATCAGAAATTGGTATAGGACTTTACATGCCCATGAAATGGGCAGATTAATGGCTGGGGGGCTGTTTTAGTGAACAATCTTTCCTTATTCATTTTGCCATCCCTCCATATACCTCCCCTCACTGTCCTAACTCCCTAGGCAGAAAACAGCACAGTGACAAAAACAGTGGAAAATCTCCAAGAAAAAAAAAGCTATCATCATTTGTGTAGCAGATGCTGCTCAGTGTTCGTGGCTCTCAGACACAAAGACTATTTAACATGTTGCTGATTTCCCCACCTCCCACCCTCCTCACCCAGAGCCCATGAGCTCTGCTGTCCCAGCTCCCTGGCAATGCTGCTTCACTCACCTTATTTCTCCAAACACAGACCCAGCTTTCAGAGTCACCAGCACAGTTTTACCATCGGGCCCACCCAGCACATGCACTTGTCCTGCCTGGATAATGTACATCTCGCGGCCAATTTCTCCCTGCAAGAAAGATGGGTGCTGCCCAGAAACAGAGAGACCTTACGGATGCCCTAACCTGCATCATGCTGGAAACCCTCTCGACCACACCACCCTCTCCAAACAATCAAAATGCTTTGTCCTGACGGTACTTACTCCTAAGAGCCCTCATCTAAACATCCTAAAGTCTTCCCCAGCTCAGCAGGCTCTTCCCTGCTGTTCACAGTTGCAGCAGAAGAGGTCAGTTTTTGCACAAGACCAGCAGCAACCAAATATGTTTTTGGTCTGAATTCCCTGCCTGAGAAGCAGCTCCATGCCACAGTGATGGGTCAGGTCTGACTTTCTCCACTCTTTTGTACTCCTAGCACCCTGCATAGCTTGGCCATGACACCAGGGATGGGAAGGCACCCGAGCATCTCATTACCTTCTTACACACATAGTCATTAGGCAGGTAGACCACTGATCTGAGCCGCTTCAGCATGTCAAAGATCATCTGCCTGTCGCAGCCCTGAGCCAAAACAGAGCCGAAAGTGCCATTAGTCTGTGCCAGTATGCCAGGGTCTGCTGGGCAGGACCTGTGCTGAAGAGGGTACCTGGAAGAGGGCCACTTTGCTCACGATGCTGTAGTTCACATCAATGGCAATGTCCAGCCTCATCTTGTCCGGCAGCTGCACCAGCAGCTCTGACTCATCTGTGAGACAAAGCAGAAAACTGGCTATTTCCAACACTCGAACCAAGCCTATGTTTTTGGCTTGGCGATGGGAAAGCAGCCTGTGTTCTGCTGTCAGAGGGCAGGAGTCAGCTTGCTCAGAAGGGTCTCCTCCAGCCTCTGCCCACCCAGCATCCCACAAGTCTAAAACCAAGGAGTGATGGAGAACTGCCCTTCATGTAATCCCTGCCCCGAGACAGACTGGTGAACCCACGACAGCACATTTCTTGGTCAGGAGAGAAGTCACAGAGGTCCTGCCAAATGATTTATCGGTAGGGTGAGCTAGTGGGTTTGCTGTTGGACACGCTCTGGCCAGCAGTTGCCAGTCACTGCCCTCTCCTCAGGGTAGGGTTTATGGTTGGACTTGATGATGTTGAAGGTCTTTTCCAAAACAGATGACTGTGACTGACAGGTGGGATGCTAGACTCAGTGCATTGTAAGTGATGCTGGGTAACGGTGGCGCTGTGAACTGATGGCAGCCTATATACTCTATAGGTGGGCAAAGACGCCCCTACAGTGAAGAGTAAATAAGCCACCTCCCGCCCCAAAACCAGAGTGGTATTTGACAGTAATGTCTCATCTCTTCAAAGCACCTGCAGTAGAACATCTGCAGTGCAAGCTTCGCCCCTTGGAGTAGTTGGGTCTCACCTAGCATGCCTTGTGAATGCCACGTGTACTCGTACCACGTTTTCACCCGATTCTGAACATTTTTTGGGATTTTGTAGAAGTTCATGTATTTAATGGTACTGTCCATGCAGCTCCGATAGTAGGTTTGCCCTGCGGTAGCGGCACCAACCACATCTCTCATCTGTATGGGAAGAAAAGGTGGAAGAGATGTTTTCCTTGCTGTCACTTACCCATCACACGGGTTAAGCATTCCAGAGCATATATGCTGAGTCCTAACAGCATCTGCCAAATCCTTTTTGTCTTCCACTGATGCTGAGCAGGTTTTCACATGGGGAAAACGCACCTGGAGGTGCAAATGTGTGGACCAACCCCAATGAAACCTTTCCCACCTGAAGGCCATGAACTCCCCATGACTTCTGCTCACCTGCCCTATCATGACAGAGAAAGCAAAGACACCCGTGAAGTAGTTCAGCAGCTGGAAGACAATCTCGAACAACGTCTTGGGATCCGGCAGGCCCCCGATGGTGATGAGGGTTTTGACTGCCCAGTAATAGCAGCGGATGTAGCTGGGAGGAAAAGAGGAGGGAGCTTTGAGGACATTTCTGATGGGGTGGTTTGTTTCATCCCTCAGAACCAAGCTCACGTCTTCTGGCCGTGGCAAGCCAGGGCCTGCTAAGAATAATTATGAGTGATAAAAGGAAAATTAAGGGGCTGAAGACTCCCCACCACAGGAGCAGGGTGACATAGGAATCCTTCAGAAACCTCTGCATGGGAGGCTGCTCTGGAAACCTCATTTTCTGATTTTTACAGCTCCGCTACTGTATTTTCAGCAACATTTATACTTTTAGAAATAGCCAGGGGAAAAATAGGGTTTGTGGGCAAATTGTTGTCATGGAACTCAGGAGATTTCAAGTGAATTCCTCATTCACTGGTCTTGGGCACTCTCTTGGATGTTATAGTTACACTCAGAGACAGAGATATGTACATCACACAACTATATAGCAGCAACTGTGGGAAGCTGAGTGCCCACAGGGAAGGCAACACCTGCACTAAGGTTGCATGGGTGACAGTCACATGTCTCCACCTACATCCACACGTCACGGTAAGTCTTTAACGCACTTTCCTACACCATTTTGCAGGAAACACTCATTTACTGCATGGTGTTAAACTAGTTTAAAGTTACTCAGTATTTTATTTTGCCTGTGTTGTACAACAGACAGGTGTGAACGTTCACTACGAGGCAGAGTTCAGCTCATGAGCTGAAGTACTTTCCCTGTGGCATCCATCATGGACAAGGCAGTGGGTATTCAATGTGTGCCTCTTGGAAATGCCGTAGTGAAGTTATGGAGTGGCCACTGGCCCTGTCTCATACCCTGGGAATGAGGGTGATGGTCTGGTCTGAGGGGTGTGACACATGGTACCTAGGGCACACAACTCAAAGTCTCCATCCCAACCTGGCAGCAGGTCAACATAAAGAGCAATAGGGCTCGTGTTGCCATCCTGCTCAGCCAGGGAGCATTCCTTTGTTTCCCAGCACCAGGTTCCCATTTTTTCAGTCTCTTTGACATGCCATTGCCTCCCATCTCAGCCCAGCTGCAGCTTCTTCATCTTGCAGCACTGTATATTATTGCACATTCCATCCCTCCTGTCTGTGTCACTCACCCTGGCTCCACATCTTCTCCTGGCACCCCCCAGCCCTTTGCTTGAGGGTTTTTTATGAACCCAGCTGCATCCTAATACCTTCCTTCTCACTCCAGCTCATCACAGAAAGCTGTGCCACATGAGAACCCAAGACCTGGCTTGTACCTGTTTCCTTCCCCATCGTAGACCCAGGTGGTAGAGCCCAGTCCTTCATAGGCTGATGCCCAGTAATAGAGGCAGGAGTTCACATGTAAGCTGTACAGTAAATAGGCAGTGGTTCGAATCACCCTGAAAAAAAAAAAAAAAAAAAAAAAAAAGAGTGCACAAGAGAGGAGATGATGTGCTCTCTCCTGGAAGAAACACATCAGATCCCCCTTGGCATTACAAGCATCAAAGCAATGAACTGAGCACTGGCCATGCAGGTCCTTCCAATGCAGGAACCACTGAGCACCCAAATGTGGGGCCCTGCTGCTCGCTCCCACAGTCCTGCAGCTCCAGAAGTGCCAGAAAAAGCAGCGTACCCACTGGTGGCTCCTCTACACCTCCAGCACCCCTGTCCTCTGCTGGGTTGGGGAGAGGTGATCCTACCCACAAGGGCTCCAGGACTCCCGTGTCCCACCTGCATCAGCCAAACCCCACGTCAGCCAGTCCAGAGGTCAGCAGGGAAATAAATCAGAAACCCGTAACAGGTGCACACCAAAATGAGCCTTCATCCCCAGTAGCAAACAGCAACTCCACACTTCCTCGTTCCCTTCCTCCCTCCCGCCCTCTCACCTGTAGATGTATGCCTTGCTCAGGATTGCCTCCAGGCGGTTGTTGAACTCGAAGAAGGCCATATACTGAGAAGAGAAGGAAAGCAGAATGCTCAAGATTACTGTGGCCCCCCACCAGGAGAGTTATGTCCCCAGAAACTCCCGCTCTCCATCCATTTCCCTCCTGCAGCTCCTCTCCAGCATGAACTGGCACCGACAGATTTGGTTTCATCTCTAAGTGCCCGTCTCTTCAAATGTGAGGAGCTTTTAGGATTAAAATTGAGTGTTTGACTAACAGCCCCACAGAGCCTTCAGGACAAGACTTCTTACTCATTTTACAATCCTCTTGTCATCATCGATGAATCTAACAAGCTTACCCCAATCAGTGTGGGACTCCTCCACTTCCATTGTAATTGGTGTTCTGCCTGATTTTGTAAACTCTGACTCACCTTCAGACAGCGAGGAAAACGCAGGAGTGGGTTGACACCAACTTTGAAGTAGAAGAAATCCAGGGGCAGGAGGCACACCACATCCATCTGAAATCCACACAAAGGAAGAAACCTCTGTGGGGACCTGCAGGACCGGTGGAGTGGAGCTGCAAGCCATGGTTCAGATTAATGATTCAGATTAATAAATAAAATGATGTCGAACCTTAAAGCGTTGTGATCGCAGGTAGTTCTCTTTCATGGCCTTTTTATCAGTCTGGTTGGGAATAGGAAGGAGAGAGAGGGAGAAGGATTGATCATTGCTTGCAGAAAGGAAAGTCATGGCCAGCCCAGTCATGCCTGACTTTCCTCTTCTGCACCACACACTTCCTTCATACCTGGGAAGGGGAGCAGAGCGAGAGGAGCTGAAGACCTGGCTGTATGCCATCTTCCCATTCTACGTTCATAAGACATTCCATGCTCATTTTGCATTTCCAGAGAAAGCCCATTGCAATGCCAACACCACAAAACTCAGAGACCTTGCAGGAGAAACCTCCCCATCTGAGGATTTGCATGGGCAATGGGAAGGCTCAAAATATCCTCAAGATTTTATTTTTCACAGCTTATTTAATTGGATATGGAAACGAAATCAAGGGCTTTCACACATCTCAGGTACATTCAGATTGCAACTACTTTTGTCCTACCACTAATGGATTCTGCTTATCTGTGCTCCCAAACATTAAACCCAGAGTTTATTATGCCATCTGCTCATGGCAAGCAGGATATGACTGTGCCAGGGCTGGTTGGTGTGCACCTCACTATACTGCTGGCAGGACCGCCCTGCAGCACAGCACCCTCTGAGTATCCTGACCCAGGAACAGGGCCACTATAGATCACACGCTTTCTGGATAGGCTGGTATTGACTTCAGGAGCAAAATATATGTGTTTGGCAGACAAAAAGACTGCCAGCTCATCCACTGTGGGGCAGGAGAGATGTTTGCAGTCTTCCAAGAGTGGACACAGCCCTGATGGCCACAGCCATGCTAAGAGAGCTTGGAAAGCTCCATTCAGAGATCAGTAATCAGCACCATCCACAACGCTTGGCACTGTGGGGATGGGAAGTCCCTGCGGTTGGTCCCTGGTGGTGGGATGCAGCACGCTGCCACTCACTATGATGTCTCCCCCCTGGACAAACTGCAGCCGAGTCTGAAAGACAAGGATATCCAGCAGATAGATGAAGTCACAGAGGTAGTCCATGAGCAGCCAGCAGTGGATGTTTGCCGGTGTCTGGTAGGGGAAAGCCCAGCGGACAGGGATCAACCAGCAGTTCCAGTTCCAGGCCATGACAACGAAGAACAGCCACAGCACGTACATCAGATCTGCACGGAGGGAACCAGACCACGATTAGCTGGGCGCACATCTGTGTGAATCTGTTGTGTGAAGGGGTTTTCACCCCCTGCCCTGCGCACGAGGAGGAAACCCGCAGAAGGTCTCATAGTGTCAGTGTTTAAGTGCGGGTGAGCTGGGCTCTAGATGCAAGATAAATATCACTGGTTGCAGAGCACATAGCTTTTTATCAGAAAACCTCTTCTAACTTTGCTGATTATACCTGATTTGCCTTTGCCTTGCTGCTTTGCCACAAGACCAACTTTCTTGCTTTGCTTTTTTACCCCAGAGGTTGTGTTGAGCCAGTGACTGGCTACCCAAGCCTGGGGACTTCTTTGAAATGGGTATCAAATAGCAAAGTCTAAGGAGGGAGCTGGGTTCCTGTGGGGTGTCACTGGACCGTGGATTTTTCTTTTGTGATTTTTGTGATATTTATTTGGGGTGTCCACACCACAGGACAGCATTTGCTCACTAAAAGCCTGAAAAGCAGAAGGCAGTTGCCCCTTCCCTATCTGGTCATGCTCCTGACACCCACAGCTATTGGGAAGTATTTAGGAAATCCTGTGCCTTACAGGAGAATTTAAAACTCTGGTTTTTAGTAGACGGGTGTAAGTTAAGTTGCTCCTTGCTTAGTTGCTCCTTTCTCTACGAGGTCACACCTTTTACACCTTTTACTCTCCTGCTTCTCACACCCTCTCCCCTAGCCCCACCACCTTGCCTCCAGCCCAGGTACATGGCCATGCTCCATTACTCACTGGTGAGCGGGTCGATGCTGCTGGGGAACCGGTAGTTTTTCAGGTGGTTCAGCCAGGGCTGGGGCTTGAATGTGCAGCACAGCATCTTGCAGTAGTGTTCGTCACTGGCTGGCTTGTCCCCCACCAGTTGCCCTCCTGAGGGAGGTGCTGGTGCTGCCGCAGGCGCTGGCTTATCAGGGGCTGGAAGAGGCCACATAGTTATTTCAAAAGGCACAAAATTCTCTTACAGCAATTTGTTTTAAGGTCTTTAAACTGTTAATAAAGCAGCTGTCTCCCTGAAAACAGAGTGTGTGGGTTCCCACCAGTTAAACACTCCCTGGCCTACTCAAACTCACACGCCACAGGGCTCTCATCATCTGAGGTGACATCGGGGTCAGTCAGCTTCTCCTTCACCTTCTCAGTCCTCTCTTTGAAGAGCTTCACCAGCTCCTGGAGCCGGTTGCTGATGACAGCACTGCTCAGGCTCGTGGGTGAACCGATGCGTTCAGGAAGGCTGCAAGGAAACCGTCAGGCATTTCATGCAGGTAGGAAAGCCCAAGAGCAGGTTCAGAACCCATTTTTTAACATACAAGATCCTGAATTAGGACTTACCCATATTTATTTGGCTATTGTGTAAACAGAAGAACAAAAGTTAAAATGGTTTCAGTAAAATACCATCAAGCAGCATCAGCCTGAGCCTTATCCTTGCCCTGGGGTGTGAGATGCCCTCAGAGGGACTTGGGCAGCACCAAGATCCCAGGTTGGATTGCATGTGCCTGGGAGAAGAAGATTTTGGAAGAGCTATAGGATGAAAATGTGCACCAAGCCCCCGATTTTATAAACTATATAATCTCTTTTCAGTCTCCTTATTAAAAGTAGGTCAGATTCAGGGCAGAATGTGTAAAAGCATACCTAACGTTACTGAGAAGCATCACTACAAGGGAAGACAAAATCAAGCTCATTTGCTGCAGTTCCAGAATGGTTTGTTGTGGTAATTGGCAAAACTTATCCTACCCAGAAGGAAGGCAAAATCCTGCACCATGTGGAGGTGCAGACTTTCCCCAAGGCTTTGTCTCCCAGGGAGAGCAGCTCCCCCTAAAGTTGTTCCCTGAGGCTGCTGGGAAGCCAGGACCTGGAGTGCGTGAAGCACCATGTGCACTTGCTTCCTACATGAGAAAAAAAAAAGGTAGCATCTCCACAATCAGTAAAAACAAGGAGTTCCTATTGTGCTATAGTGTATGGAGACCAAAGGTGTATCTTCTCTGTGGTTAAACTTAGTTTTAAGGAGAATATTTCTACTTGGATATGGGAAAAACAAGAGAGCAGTTTCTGCTCAAGGGAGCAACACAACCATTATTTTTGGAAAGGGTGAGCATTACACAGCTCTAGATCTGCTGTGGGCACATCTCTCTCTCTCTTTGTTATCTCAGCACTCCTCGGATATTTGCTATTTCCATCTGAGCCCTGAGATCCTAGCTCCTGGGAGCTCAGCTGATCCAGAGACCCTTGGTCTCACCACGCACCTTTGCCTCTGCTCCTTGTCCCAGTTCAACAGTGCTTGGGTGGGCAACTGGCTCGCCAGTCCCTCATCCTCCAGGACCAGTAGCTGCTTCCTGTAGACACAAACACAGTGATTGTCCCCTATCCTCAATCAGCTCCTCTCCTTCCTCCTCCCCTAAGGTCTCATTTTTTTCTACTTCCCCTTTTCCTACCAGAGTCAGTTTTCTCCTAATTTTTGGCACCGTCTGAAATCAGCGAGAGCAAACCATTCTGCTGCTTTGCTGGTAAAGCCCTGCTTCTTCCTGGGCGCCGCTGAGCCCCCGGCTGCACGGGCACTCAGTCACCCAACCCAATTTGAAGCCCATTTTGGGCACCTGGCAAGATGCACGGAGGGCAGGTTTTTCCCTGTGCTCATCCCTGGTGCTGCACCATCACAGCATTGCACTTTGAGAGGCAGGCAAGGAAAATGCAGTACTGGTAAGGTGGAGCAAGGAAGCAAAATCTAAAAAAAAAGGGAAGGTTCTGAGGACATCATCTAGCTCTGAGCTGGCTCTGTAGCACCTAAACCTCTGAGACAGAGTGAATTGAAGAGCAGCAAGTACATAACACGGACCCTCTAACGGCTGCTGCTATCTGCAAAGACAAGGGCAAAATGCTGCAACTGAGAATGGCTCCAGGTTCAAGAGGAACCCCTTGGACACTGCCTTGGTGATGCTGAGCCCGTGGCAACTGATGTCTTCCTAGCAGTTGTGTCCTAACACAACTGGTGGCTCCTTTTGGGCCAGACAGGTTTTTTTGAGAACTTCCTTACATGCGGGCAAGCAATGTGGCAGAAGGAGATCTGAATATGATGACAACCATCATGGCAAAAATCTGGACTGGTTTGCAAACCTGCAGCCAAGTCCAGAGTTTTAACTGGAACAAAAAAATTGTCTTCTGCCATCGCAGCTGTTGCTCTAAATAAATCAGGATCGCACTGAGCCTGATGCAAAATGGCTTGGTGCTGTGTGTCAAGCGGGTACAAGCAGGACATTGCGGGAGGTCATCCTGCCGTCACAAGTCTCCTGAAGAAAGACAGAAGTTGTGAATCCACCCATTTCCATTCTCACTGGCTCTCAGGCATACACTGCTGGGAAGGGAAGCAGATGAACAAGACCGAGAATACATTCATTCCTCAAGTGCGCAGCACAGGGACGGAGGAAAATCACCACTCTTCCTGTTGAAGTACCCTCAGATGTGGAAGAGGAGGTTCCCCAAGCCACAGCAGTTTGGAGAAATAGTCCTGCCAAGGTCTGTGGTGTTAGGACAGCGTCCATCACCTCTCACTGGTCTCCAATTGCCGTTCCCCTGCCTCTGTCCCCTCAGGCCACCCTCATCCATGGGCAAGCCCAAGATGCCTACATCCTCAGCCCAATGGCCTCTTACTCTGTAAGGGGGACCCTGCAGAGAGGGTATAGCCATCTTCCCTCTTTGCCTGTGGAATGGCTCCCCACAGACCACGGACCCTGTGTGGTCATGTTCCAAATACCTGCAAAGCTTTGTGTGTCAGCATCCACCTGGGAAAAAAATGCCTCTTTTTGCTTCAGATTAACGGGTGCCCTTGGAAAGACGTAAAAGGAGACAAACGTCCCAGGAAGGCTGTTAATCCAGAGGCGCGGGGACCTTCCCGTGATATTATGTGGTGCCTGTAGTTCAGCTGTGTTCCCAGCAGACACAGATGTGAGAAGGAGGAGGAGCAGGAGCTACTCCAAAAGTAATACAAACTTCAGTGGATTTTGGAAACTGGTGGGTGAAGGGCTGTTTGGAGACACAGCAGAACGGTTCATACGCTTCCATGCGTAACTCCAAACATACAACTTGCTTTAAGAAACTGGTGAAAAATAGCATAAGAAAACCGAGGTGCTCAAAAAAATGGCTCTACTTGGGAAGCATAGGATCACAGAATGTTTTGGGTTGGAAGGGATTTTTGAAGAGCATCTAGTGCAACTCTCTTGCTGTGGGTAGGGACATCTTCCACTAGATGAGGTTGCTGAAAGCCCCATCCAACTTAGGCTTGAACACTTCCAATGATGGGGCATCCACAACTTCTCTGGGCAATCTGTTCTACCCTCATTGTAAAACTTTTCTTCCTTATGTCCAATCTAATCCTACCCTCTTTCACTTTAAAACCCAGTCCCCATGTCTGGTCACTACAGGCCCTGGTAAAAAGTCTTTGTCTTCTTTATAAGTCTCCCTCTACGTATTGAAAGGCTTCAATAAGATCTTCATAAAAGATCTTATAAAAAATAATGGTGGGGACAGAATGGTACATAGATAAGTAGATCTCAATAAACAAAGGCTGTGCCTTTGGGTTGCTGGATCCTGGGCTCCAAAGATGCCCAAATTGTGATGGGATGCATGCCATGGGTGGTAATTTGAATTGTTTTTCATTTTCTGCGTTTGTCGAAGGCCTAAGAGAAAGCCCATCATCCTGATCCCAGATCAAAGTGAGAGCTGCTGTGCCTGCTAATGGGACTGGAAAACATGGAGTTTTCTGTCTCAGAAAACTAGGCTGTCCTGTTCATTAACCCAAGAGAGAAAAACACATCCCAAGCAGCAATTGAAAAAGGTGTTTCCCCAGACTGAATCGAAAAACTCTGTGGCTCTGATATGAGCCTCAATCACCATCCAGAAATGAGCTTCTTACCACAGGACAATTTTCATCACTGGGCTAATAGAAAAAAGGCAGTAAGATTCAGCAGGCTTTAAACAGTGGGCCTCTTAATGCTGTCAGGTTTCGCGCTGCAGGTATTTCATAGGACTTCTTGCGCTCTGCTTTCCCAGTTTAAAAAGCTGTTTAACAGGCTGGATTATGGACATTTTTTGCTGCTTTATTTTCAATTCCTTCAGGGGCTTGTTTACTAAAAGTTCCAAAGTACTAAATGAGGATACTTATAACATCTGGCTTTCAGCACAGAAAAAAAATGCTATGCTTTTTATTTTAAATACTCTGCAAGAATGAACCTCAAAAATACCCCCAACAATAGCCAAAAGAACCCTTGGTTTCCTCCAACCTCATATTTAAAGCTCAGTTTTAATCCTCCCTCTCTGTGAGCATCCTTGACATGAAGGCGCAAAGCCAAGGGTAGGATGCTGCAAACCCTTCCAGCAGAAACACGAGAAGAAAATTGCTGAGTTTTATGATGAAGTCCAGTACCCAGCACACAGACACTCTGGCGCTCCAAATCTGGGAACACAGACATACGGGACGGCAGCAAATGGGATCCGACCACATCTAACGCGGGAATTGAGCCCACCTCCAGGAGGACACACAGACAGTGCTGTCCTTGGCCCCTCAAAAGCTTTAAACAAAATTTAAGCATTTAAATAAAAATGCAAAAAAAGAGGAAAAGCTTTTGCCATCTCCTCGGTCTTGCACGGGGATGACACCCATCATACTGTACGAACCAGCCAGAAACAGCTTGTTCCATTTAGTGGTATAAATTTTCCTGTACTGGCACCACTTGTGAGGTGAAACCCCAAGAAGCCGAGGGCTGCATCTGGGCAGAGCCATACCTGGGGGATGCTGGCACCACACCAGGCACCACCAGCATGTTGGGAATGCTGGCGGTGGACACCAGCAAGTGTGTACCGTCGATCTCCACAGCATTGCCTCCGCTGTCCACATCCTTGACGTCCATGGTGGGATAACTGCCTGGCCCATGGAGAAGGACAATAATTGCTGGTCAGAGGGGTGCTGGGCCCAGCCTGCAGCCGGGATGGATCCCCAGGCTCCATCACCTTCACAGAACTGCCCCCAAACTCCATTGGAAGGGTGCTGGAAGGACTCTGCTTTTCCCTCCATTCCCTTCTTGCCCTGCACTCCTTTCTCCTATCAGTTCAGAGCATTTCTTTCTCTTCCCTCCCCCCAGTTTTTAACATGACAATAAGTGCCACCTGCTTCCCTGCTATTTTGCCAGTTTGCAGTGATTGCAACTGCTCCGTGCAAGCATTGGGTCCCTGTGATTCAGAAAATGATGGAGATGAGCAGGTTTTCTGCAGGAACCCAGGATTTCCAGCTACAAACCTGTCTCCCAGGGTCTAGAAAATCTCCTGGGTCTTCTGAACATAAATATATGGACCATGCAAGCTCTAAATTACACGTGTTTGCTTTTCATGCAAAGTAAGGCTCTGCTTAAATAAGGACTTGTGGCTGCTCTCTTTTGCAGAGGTAATAATGACTTCCTGCCGTAGGCAAGGTTAGAAGCAGGAAGATTGGATATTTATAGCGGCCCAAGGGAGACATGGCACTGGGGCTTATCTTGGTCAGACCCCACAGCTGGTCAGTCTATGAAGCATCACCTGTTTTCTCAGCTATATAACTAAATGCAATGAGATCCTGCAGCATTTATTCTAAGGTGGGGTTTCACATGCCTGAAAGAACCTGTGTACCCCCTCATGTCCCACACTGGTGTGGGCCCAGTGGATCAGAGCGTGGCTTGATCAAATCAGTGAGGAAAGGCCTGGTTAGGCTACAAAATTAAAATCCTATTGCATGTAAGGAAAAGCAGCAGAATTTGGCTCGCTAGCTAAAAAACAAAGCAAAGCAAAGCTACAAAAACATGATTTGTACTTCTAGGTTAAAAGGCAGAAAACTGTGTACAGAAAACCTTCATCTTACCATCCTCTTAGTACGAGATTGTTGCATGAATGCTGAGGAGAAAACTGCATGTGCAGCAGATATTGAACCCTCTGCCTGTGGGTCCTTTGGGAGAGTTTCTGGCCAAGCAGGTCAAAGCACATACCATATCATTTACAGATATTTGCAGATGCTCTCTAGGGGTTAGCTAGATAGGCACACAGTGATGAGGCAGAAGCAGAAAAGACGTGAATTTTGTTCCCTAGCCTCTGTGCTGCAACGTGAAGAGCGTGTTTATTTTTTTCTCCTAAAAAGCAACAACAAGCAACTACTCCAGGAGTAACCACTTGCCTCCCCGCTTCAAGCTACACAAGCCCGTCGACAAAGCCAACATCTCTAATACCTAGGGGGGATCGCTCCTCATTGCAAAAACTGGGGTTGACAATTCCAGCCTTTGGCTTGCTGGAGAAAAGGACAGGAATGCAGGAGACAGCGGTAGCTCGGTAGCTGGGGACATTGGGAAGCTGCTCTAGCGCACTGCAGCTGGGAGGAGAGGCGTCTCCACCATCGAGCGGTTTGTCATGCACCAGCCGATCTAGCTCAACATCTCGGGCATGCTTGGACATGCTGCTAGGTGCCTAGGTGCTTCAAGCAAGGATAAGACATCTGAAGCTGCAATAAAACACAGAGTGGTTTGAGACAGAACGGTTACATCAGCGCAGAGGGTTGGTGGGGTTTTTGCTGCTGCTCAATGCGCATGGGTGCTGGTAGCACAGGACAGCAGCAGTGAGCTTCCTACCACAGGTTTTTCTATCATCGCTGCAAGATAGGGTGCTCTGCAAGGGCTGCATGAGCAGAGAAATCTCCAGTCTGTACCAGGGCTCAGGTCAAGCCATCCCTTGTGCAACTCCCTGATGTTGGTGGAGGTATGCCAGGACCTGCTTTTCCTCGCTCAGGCTGCAATGGCAGCTTACCACCTACGTTTCATTAACCACGTTACTTCCTAAAAAGTCACATTAAAATGCACTTCATGCCACTACTTATTTCCCAAATTGAGTAAAGTGGTGGAGAAAATCCTTTTTATCCCCCTCCACGTTCTTCAGCTGAGGGTTAAACTATTATTTCATATGAGACATTGTAATCCACAAGACAAAGTAACTGCATAAGCACCAGCCCTTTGGAACTGACCATGATTGACGACAACATTGTCATCGCGTTGTGCCCACCGGATGCTTTAAGCTAGCGAGGAGTCCTGACTGCCCACATGGGCCCATGCAGCAGAAAACTCTACATCCCACACCCAGACAGCGAGCAGCGGGGAGGGAGAAGCTGCATTTCCTCCCTCGCTGGGCACCGCGTTGCCTGCTTCGGTTCACCCTCATTGGACATTACACTGCTACAGATTATACCTTCAGCATCGGTTTCAGCAGCTTCAGCTGTCTCCTCTTCCACCTTCAAAATGAAAAGAGCCATTTTAGGAGAAAAGGACCTTCTCTGTCAGTAAAAGAGCAGACTTTGCAGCTTGATTGGGTGGCCCATATCTTCCTACAGCTTGCCAGCCTCTCAGCTTGTTGCTCAGTGCCAGCATTTTAGGGTGAAAGCCTCCCTCCCTTGGTACACAGCTACTGCTGTTATCTCAGGTTCAGACATGGGGACATCCTAGCAGGATGCAGCCCCATCCCAGACCCTGCTCCTCCCCAGGGCACTCCAGCCCCCAGCCAAGCTCTGAGCCCCATCACATGCTGGGCAGCAAGGGCTCATTGTAGACCTGAGCCCAAGCAGGTAGTGATGCCATACCTGTACAAAAGCACCCTCGAGATCACTTATCTCAGCTTCCAGCTGCTCAAACCTGAGGGCCTCCTCTGCAAAGTAAACTTCATCCACGCTGTCATCAGGGGTGACACACAGAGACTGGAGCTGGGGTCTGGGTGGTAGAGATAAGCAGAGACAAGAGCCCAAGCTCGTCTTTGCCCTTTCTGAGGTTGGGCATATGGCAGATGGGGGACATCACATTAACAGGAACGACGCATGGCTCTCCCACTTTTGGGGAGCACTGCTCCTCCAGCTGCATCATAAGCCTCATTTGCAGGTGAACAATACCACAGAAATCTTAGCAGTGGGACAAAAAAAAATGGCTGCTTAGGTAAGAAGGGACTTGGAAAAATTACTATGTGGGAGAACAGGTGAGAGGTGCATCAATAACGCAGGGCATTGTATATGCATAACTAAAAATTACATATGCAGAAAAATATGGGCAATGTGTTTCTCCTGCTGTATATAACAATTCCTCATATAACTAAAATTTCCTAAATAAAAAGCTGAAAGCCTAATTTCCAGGCAGGGCTGTCCCACAACACCATCTGAACCTCACATTTGCCTCTGCAAGACACGACCAGGACACATAATTCTAATTTTTCTTCAGCAGCAAGTGCAGACCTCAACTCCACTGTTATGACAAAGAGGGCTCACAAGATTGATTTTATTGGTTCAATAGAACTTTATAACTAAAAGAAAAAAGCGCCTCATCATGTTGTTCTGTGCACTTATCTCCTTGTTTGTACTTTCCTGGTGAGAAACACAAAGCAAGGATTGGAGATAACGAAAAAACTTAAGACTGTTAAATGGATAAAAATTGAAAAAACATCTTTCTGCATCCTTGGCAGGTCCTAAGTCAGAAGAGACATATAACAAGCAGTGGCTGATTTTTTTCCTTTGTCCCTATTCTTAAAAAGATACCTTGGAAAATAGCATATTTTTCAAATTGTTTTTAATAATTCTCCTCCCACCCCCACTTTTTTTTTAAAATTAAGCTCCCTTCAAATACAATTGCAAGTCTTTTAATCCTAATCTGGAAAACCTGTCCCTGTCTCTCTTTTCCCATAGACAGACAAATGCTTTGAAGGCTGGAGCAGCAGCATCTCATTCACCCAACAACTGAAGCTCAAGGGGTTTCTTATAGTGGAGATCCAGGAACAGATTTTGATGAAATAAAAATACATGGGTTTAACATTGAATAATGACGAGTTTTCAGCTTCTTTCTGACAATCTAGCTACTTCAAAGGAATTAGCAGAGAATAATATTGTAACACTAGATAATAAGTCCCTAAATTATTACTTCTCATGAAACCAGAGCAAAACACTAAACTGAGTGGAAAGATTTTTCTAAATACCTTTTAAAGTCACCATCAACACATCTGACAATAACTCAGCTATTTTCTACAACAGGAAAAAAAATGTAAAATTGTACCTACTTGTATTACGTAGCATTTGCAGGTACAACACATAATCCTGCCTTTAAATTTAGCTCTGTGATACTCAAACCCAATTTCCCTGAATGAATGGATAATGGTTTTAAATAATATAGACCATCACCAGGAGCTGGATGCTCCTAGCTCCCGATGAAGGCACAAGCCGGGGCTCCTGCTCCGCTGAGCTCTCGGGCGCTGCGGGAGGGGATGCCGGGGGATGTGGTTGCTATGGGCAGCCGTGATGGAGATGGAGCCCTGGAGCCTGTGTCGCCAGGAGACACTCGCCTGTCACCAGGTACCACATCAGCAGAGAGCCGTGAGATGAGCTGGTTTGTGCATGCATCACTCCTGAATGCATCTGTCCCTCCCAACGCATCCCTCCACAGCACATCTTGGTCACCTGCCAGGCTACAGAGCTCCACTCCATCGCAAGCAGCTCGCTCTTCCACAAGTGTTTCAGCCCCTCCGGCTTCTGAATGCAGCTGAAGCAACAACCCCACACACGCTTGTTTCCAAAAAAGCCATAAAAGGCAGTGGGAGCCACTCACCCCGCTCCTCCACTCTCCTCCACTCTCTCCTCCTCCTCCTCCTCCTCGTCTTTTTTCTCCTCCTTCTCCTCCTCTTCCTCCCCCTTCTCCTCCTTTTCCTCTTCCTCTTCCTCCTCAGCAGTGCTCAGGGAGCACAAGCACAGCCTGGAGAGGAGAAACTCATTAGGTGAAATCCAAAAAGTATGTCTGAACTTCACAAGAGGAGCGCAGTCAGTCTGCAGCCTCTTTGGCTGGAGATGCTCTCCTTCCATCCTCCAGCCCTCTTGCAGGGGGGACGTACTCAGGCACACGCTGTTTCACGGCCCGGGTGAGGTGGAAGGAAGACCAGGGAAAGTCTGGGAATGGAAAACCACAGTCCTTGAGGCTAAAAATCGCACTTGTGGCACGGCGAGAGGATGTGCTTAGAGGTCACTTGTTGCCGATTTTGACCAAAGCCTCCTTATTAAGTCCATCCTCCAGGACAAGTTTGCTGCCTGCAGCTTCTCAGGCTTATATGATAAGGAGAAAAGAAGAGAACTCTGCTGAGCGAACATAACTCTGGGCATCATTTGTGCTTAGTGCGGTCAAGCATCACCCATATTCAGGCTGCTGCACTTGCCCTTCCCTGCACGGGCACTGGGCTCAGGAAGCATTCTGGGGAACTCCCAAACCCTTTGGGATTATGCATGGACACTTCTCATCCCCCTGCTGCAACACAACCCGCTCCCAGCTCTGAATGCATTGCCCAGCTCAATTCAGCAGGAGTTCCTTTCAGAAGACATAGGGTGAATTATATAAAGAAGACTACCATTCTTAAATGTCAACTGTTGGATGCACAGTTGATGGGACCAAGGTCTAAGCCCTCTCGCCTTACCAAAAGCCCTTTTGCCATACCAAAATCTGCTATGGGAATCCTGAGCTGTCCTCTGCAGGGCAAGGAGAAGCATCGCACTCACAACTTTGCCACTCAACAACACAAGGAAAGGCCATTTGCTCAAACATTATTTCAGTTCTTCTGGTGCCCCCCTCTTTGGAAATAGAAACCTCAGCTGCCTGCTGCCAGCTCCACTGTCAGCACTGGTAAGGAGGGATGACCAAGGATTTGCTTGTCCCCTCTCACGGCCACCATGTTGGTGGCTGGAGAGCGTGCTGAGCTGCCTATCAACAGCATCTCCCTTCTCCTACCTATTTTCTTGTTCCTGAGGTTCCTCCTGAATGGGAGGAAGGTGATGAACATCTGCCACCAGCTCAGCCTCATGAACCCAGGTCATCGTCTCATATGTGGCTTTGTTAGTCCAGTCATTATCGATCTCTTCCAGGACAAGACTGGTCTCCTTGGGTTCCTCAGGGACAACATGAACTGAAACAGGAACGGAGAGAGAGAGATGCGATGAAGTGAGAGCAGCAGTTTTTCAAGAGGCCGGGGTTGGAGCCAGGCCAAATCCCACATTTTAGCTGCTCGATGCAGGGCTGCTGACGCATGCCAGGACTGAAGCACCTGTCGCAGCCTGCACAGGCCTGTGCAGCCCTGGTCCCTTCAAGCTGTGCCAGATGGATGCCTTGGGTACTTTTGCCAGAAGCAAGACAAAAGTTCATCATTTTATGCCAAGTACAGGCAGAGCCCCATGAAAACTATAACCTTTTGCATACAGATGCTTTCCCTACATGCATGACAACCTCCACCAGCAGACAACTTGGCCCATCTCCAGCCCACATTTTGATGTTCCTTGCAAACAGAAGCAGCTGTGGGAAGAGCCCAAAGCCTTTTCCCTTGTGAACTCCAAGTGAAACACTGCGCTAAACACAGCCCAAGGGCCCTGGTTTTGCAGAGCAAGACTCAACCCAGAGCCCACATTGCAATGCCCTGAGCATCATACTGTGTCTGCTCCAAATGCTTTCCTGGGCACAGTGTAGGGAGCACCCCACATGCCCTACCATGTCCCAGCATCTCTAGGGAAAAACTCCCAGCAGGCTACCCAGGGAGGTTGTCTGACCAGCTGCAAAGCGAAGAGCATAGGCCTCATCCATGACCAGCCCTGATCTCCATGTCCCAGGGGTACCCATCCTGCCATGTCAGGCGTATTGTGGAGAAATAGGAGGAGGAAGCGCATCTGCGTACCGTAAAACCAGTTTATTTTGAGGTCTGCCTGACAACCAAACTTAGATGTCCACAGTAAATCTAATAGGAAATGTGCAAATTCAACTACAGAAAGGCAGGACACCCACCCACAGTCAGCTCTGTGCCGTATTTAACCACCCCATGGTGCCCACACTGCCTTTAATCCATTCCCTCCAGATCGCCGGTAATTAAAATGTGGGACAGCAATCATGGCTTTTAAAACATGCCATAACTTTTGCATACATGATATGAAAATGGGATAAATGCTAAAATTGTAGCCTGCTATCAGCAGGTTGCAGTTATAAACACAGGGAGTGGATGTTGGGTTGATTGCTTGGCTCATGACTCATCGTTACAGCTGCCTAGATCATCCTAAAGAGATGCAATGAGACGGTGGGAGACCTTACCGTGGTTTTTCAATATATCAAGGGGGCTTATAAGATGAAGAAAGACTTTTTACCAAGGCCTATAGAGACAGGACAAGGGGCAATGATTTTAAACTGAAAGAAGGCAGATTTAGATAAGGAAGAAATGTGTGATGAGAGTGGTGAGACACTGGAACAGGTTGCCTTGCGAAGCCCCATCTTTGGAAGTGTAGGAGGTCAGGTTGGACGGGACGTTGAGCAAGCTGATCTAGTGGAAGGATGTCCCGGCCCATAGCAGTGGAGGCTAGACTGGATCAACTTCAAAAGTCCCTCTCAACCCAAACCATTCTGCAATCCTAAGGTCTGTACTAAAAATCTGGAGTGGAGGTGCTCTCACCCTGTCCAGTCCAGCATGCCTGCCCTGGCTAGGTCTGCTGAGGACAGCCCCTGGAATCCCTTCTCTGCCAGAACACTCCTGCTGCTGCTGTTAGTGCTGCATCTGAGGAGCTGTGAGCTTCAGGAAGGAACAGCTGTGGTTGGGTGTAAGGAGAATTTGGTGTAAGTTCTCCTGGAAGGAGTTCCCAGGCAAAGGCTTTTAACCATTAACTCTGACCTGTTCACCTAGAGATTAACCTCACCCATCTGCATTTGCTGTTGCAAACCAGAGCCCTTTCTACTTGCTGGGAGAAAACAATCAGGTACTGGAAGAAAAGCATAAGAAGCTGACAAGAGCTTAGAGTTTTACAATGACACACCTCAGAGGTAGAAGTTGACTAAAAGAAGTCAGTGAGCTTCAGCTGAAGGTCTCAGGGTGAATATTTGAGTGCTAGGGAGGGGTTGAGAGGGTCAGGAGTGCTGGGAGGCTGCAGCAAGGGGCTTTCTGCCTTCGAGGTGTTCTGAGTGATGTTTTTCTACCCTAATATAAATTATAGGTCCCATCTCATAGACATTATCCTGCAAAACCAATAGTTTCAGTTCCCGGAGCCAAGAAGGATCTGGGATGGGACGGCCCTGGGACCAGAGACACGCAGTCAGCCTGAGGTCTCCGCTGCCCTGGCTGAGAAGGAGCTAGAGACCATTTGCAGATTCCCCTTTGCTTTCCTCCCCAGCTGTGCTCTCTCCTGGGATTGGTCTTGTTTGACTGTGGGAAGGGCTGGCTTGCCACGGTCTTCGTTTTCCATTTGTTTCAGAGGCACTAAGCCCCTTTGCCCCCTGAAACAAAAGGAGAAGGAAAACATTAATGAGCACACTGGCAGGTTGGTGCCAGAGCAGATCTCTTGCTCAACCCAATCATTCCCTTCCTCAGGCAGATTAAGCGACTTTGAGCTGTCCCAAGGCACCAAAGGGAGCTGTAATGAGAGAGACAGCACATACAAAGGGCCCAACTGCTTTGCACACAGAGCAGTATTTCACTGGCTTTGCCTCTTCCCAAAGTCTGCGACATCGCTCAGGTCTCCAGTTCATACAACCACATGGAGAAATGCCTTCCTGCAGGATTTCCTACTCTAAGATCCCACTAAGTCGATATTGGCTCAGTGGGAAAAAACCTCTCGGCATGTCCCTGAGGGGATGCACAGCCTCCATGTGCTGCAGCAGGTCCCTGACCCCATCAGCAGCTCCTATGGCCCAGACAACCGCTCCTTTCCAGGGTTGGCACTTGTCACACAGCCCCAGACATCTTCCCTGCCTGGCTCACCCATGGAGGCAGCTGTGGCTCCCATCTGGGCTCTACACTTTGCTCAGCATCTTGCAATATGGCTGGCAGGGGGAGTTAAGCTGGGCTGCCTACAGAGTTGGCGCTTGTCCACTTCCACTGGCAGGTAGGCAGGCAGTGGTGTGAACCTTGCAATGTTTTCCTATAACCATGCAGACTCATAGCTAACATGGCTAATCCCATAATTTTGTTTTCCAAAGGTACCTCCCTAGACATCTCACATCAGGCTCAGCACACACCCTCCAGCTTAGCAGCAAACATACCAAAGAGGGTGATGAAGGTGGCAGGTTCAAATTCCCCCGTTAATCCTTTGATCAAAACCTACCAGCTTGGCAAACATCCTCCAGCACAGCTCAAGGACAGACCTTGCTATCAGCACTAACCTCAAAACCCAGGACCAAGGATGTGGGATCCTGAACTTGTTGATTCCCACAGCCTGAGTTTTACCAAGTCCATGCCACAACCCTGGTTCTGCTCCCATCTCTCAAGCAGCAACAGGCTCTTATGGTTTCCCCAGGAGGATTTCAGGGGTTCCTGAGGTGTCATCCATGGCAGACTGGGGGATAAAAGCTGCCAGCTCTTCAATATAACCTTTCTGACCTTAGAAAGCTAACTGGCACAGTGAGATGGAGCAACCACTTACTTTCTTCCATGGGACTCAAGGTTGCTGCAGCCACTCCCTGTCAGCAAGAAAAGGGAAATGTGAAATATTGCCCATTTTGAATAAACCTAAATTTTTACCCTAAACTTCCCATTTTTAGTAAATGTGGCCCTTTTACCCTAAAAACACCGTGTGATTTCTCAGTCAGGTTGGATGGCTTGACCTTGAGTACAAGCATCACTACGTGTGACAGTAAAGGGCAGGAGCACATCAGTGAGCTCATCTGGGTGCAAGGCAAGGACAGGAGGGTAAAGCTGCTGCTTCTCCTTAGAGCAGGATTGAATCTGCAGGAGATGCCAGGGCCTGGACACCACCCAGTGCTACACAGAAAGGTAAGGAAATGGCAAAGAAAGCACATGCTCTAGGCTGTCTCACTGCTTAGAAGCCAAATCCTAGTTTTCATCACCTGAACAGTTGTGGGGATTTGTTTTCTCAAAGGAGCTGGGTGAAAGCCCAAACCATGGCAGGTCATGGCACTAATCTAGTGGCATCTGCATGCCAGGGGATACCCTTCCTGTCTGGGCCATGGCCTTCATGCACCCTTTGCCTATCCAGCGGACAGCATACCTGTGCGTTCTGCTTCTCCCTGGTCACCGGCTGTGGCATCACCTTCTCCAGCCCCTGGACAAACCAGGCAAACATCCTGGTGACCAGAAACCACCGTTAGACCTGGCTGCCAGAGCCTTTGTTCCCACAGCAGCCATCCCTCTGGCCACGGTACCCATGTAGAAGCTGCTACCATCGTTACCTGCTGCCATCTGCAGTCAGGGACCGAGGGTTGAGGGTGGCCGCTGGCTCAGGCTGCCCCTTGGCTGCTGCTGGATCCACTGCTACCAGCATGCTCTTGGTGGCTGGAAAGCTGCTTTTCGGTTTTGGGTGAGGTTTAGTCCCTTTTGTGCCTGCTCAGGTTTATTCAGAAGGAAAAGAGGGATAGGCAATGTAGTAGTCAGTCAACTTACAAATTGTTGTGGAAGAGGAGCGAGAGAGGAAGTGTCATCTCCTACAGAGACAGGCTTGAGGGACCTCCCTGTCAGCCTCTCCCACGGGGACCCAGCCTGCGACAAGGACATAGGCGATCTGGGGACAGATGTGGTGTGGGGCCATTGCTGTGATACTGGAATCCAGTGTGTCCAGGCCCCTTGACGGTCAGTACCCCAGCGTGTGGGGACAGAGGGCAGCCCCAGCATTGGTGTCTGTCTTGAATGCAGTGTCCCCTCTGAAAGAGCCACCCAGGGGGATTGCTCACCTTCCACTGTGGCTTCATGTATCTGCTCCTTCAGCTCCACCTGCAGAGGAACAGAGAGATGTGGCAAGGCACTGTCTGCGGCCCCACTTCACTCTGAGCAGGCACATCCCCTACCCAAGGGGACCCATGCGCATAGCCCCACAAACCCTCCACTGCAATTTCAGCCTCGTTTCATTGACAAGGACCATTAAGTCCAGACCCTGAAACTGCTGACACCAGCAGGTCCTGAATGGAGGGTCCCCGCAGCATGAGGCCAGGCTGCGAAGCACAGGGATAGTACCCCAAGGTCTCTCCTTTGTTCTGCTGAATTTTCCCTGGGATTTTCCTTCCCAAGGTCCCAAATGAGGCGTGTGGGAGGACAAGAATGGGGAGCCCGTTCTGCTGTCACCTCTGTGCAGCAGCTCCCCACTCCCCCTTGGCCAGGCAGTGCTCACCTCCGGCTTTTTCAGCATCTCTGGCTGTGGAACCATCCTCTCAAAGCCCTGTGCCAGCCAGTTGAGCACTTGTGCTCCTGCCCTGCAGGGAGAGTACACCATGACTGGGGAGCTCATCTTGCATCCCTCCTGCCCTCCCACATCCCCCCATCAGACTCCCCAGGGACCCACCACTTCTTAGTGCCGTTATCTGAGCCATCCTCACACCCGCCGCCATCCAGCTCATCCTCCTCTGGATCAAAGGGGGTTATGACTGCAAGGAGAGTGATGTCATGGGCATGGGGCAGAGCCAGGACCTGCACTGCTGTGAGCTGCTGGTCTCCCACCCGCCAGCTCAAGAGGACAATAGTACCAGCATCACTGTCAGGGGAGGTGGGATGTGTGAGTCCTAGAAAGGTCCCCAGAATGCTGCAAGCTGCAGTCTCCTGGGTCTCCTTACCCAGAGCATCCTCGTCATCATCTCCAAGGATCTGGACCTCTGTCTGAAAAGCCAAACAGACTGTCACTCACCTGGTGGTAAAGGGTGGGCTCATCCTGCTCGGTGAGGATGGAAACCTGCCCTTTCCCCAGGGATGGATGAAGGCAGAAGCCCATGTAGGGCAGGTTTAGTGCTCCAAATTAGCACTGGTAGAGTGATAGGAGGAAAAAAAAACAAAACAACAACGGTAAAAAGAGCCAGAAGCCCCAATATGCCAGACCACTGCCCAGATCTGTCACCTACCTCATCAGGAACATCGATGCTTGCCTCGAAGCTCTTCCCAACCGTCTGCAGCATCCCTAGGGCTGGGACTGGCTGAGGAATCACCTTTTCCAGCCCATGGGAAAGCCAGGAGAGCACACTGCTCCCTGCACTGCCATGGAACGGAGTGAGTCAGCCTGGGACCCTCCATCCCAGGCATCCCACCCCTGACCAAAAGCAAAATCCCAAGCAAACTGTGTTGCATGCTAGAGAATATAAGAGCAATACCTCTCAAACACAGAGCCTGGTTCCTCATGGACTGCAAATCCCACCTTCTTTTCCATTTCTTCAATGGCAACAGGAAAAAAAAAAGCAAGCTTCCATCACTGATCCACCAGTCCCCAGTGTGACAGTCAGGAGGGGGACCAGTTAGGGAAGGAACGTGGATTCAATGCCCAAGCTGGAACATTTCCCTGCTGTGAGGGCTCACCTTTGGTGTGTGTGGGGTCAGCAGCATCCCTGGGGACACTGGCCTTTCTCGTCGGTGCCTTTAAAGTAAAAGAAGCTGTCAGACAGTGAGGTGCAGGGGACTGTGTCCCGTGCTCATAGGAGGTTATAAACCCCAGAGACTCCCCATCCTTCCTGCTCTCCAGCAGCTCAGTGAGGGGATGCATCCCAGATCCCATCCGTCCTGGGGATACCTCAGAGCATCCCTGGCTGCTGCAGTGTCAGCTGGATGCAGAGGCACCAGGCATCTCGCCACTGCACTTGTGAGGTCCCTGGCACATCCCAAGCTGGTTCCCCACTCACCTTAGCTGGCTCCGGGTCCTGCACTGGGTCTGGAGGGGTCTTCTCCACCACATGGGACACTGGAGGCTGGGGAACCACGCGCTCGATCCATCCTAGCATCCTGCCACCTGCAGGTAGCGAAGAGGGGTCTCTGGCCGGCAAGAAGTGAGCAGCAGTGGTGCACGCTCCCCAGGGAACACTGGGTGCATCAGCTGCTCACGCTGTCCCCAGGGCAGCCCAAAAAGGTCTTTGGCATTCTTCTGTTTCAACGTCCTACTTGGAAAATGTGGGATGGCAGCATAGCCAGACCAAACCCAGCTCGACCCCTAACCTCTCACCATCGTCGTGAGCAAACTACACCCTCTATTTTAAGCTCGCAGGCTCAATTAAACTTGCTTTTTCTGCATGTAACCACCCATTTCTGAGGTTTTTTTGCACAACCCTCCATGGCTAGGGTCACACAAGGAGAAGCACTTGTGAAGCTGTAGCAGATAGATCACAGAAACTGCAATGCTTTGCTCAGGGTCATCTACACTCCCCCTCATTTTTCATTTGAGGGCTGAAAAACAACAGTAATTCGAGCAGAATTTGTTCATGAGCAAACTCATATCCCAATGCAAATTACCAACCAGTTCTGCCCCTAGAAAACAACTCTGCTCCAGCACCTTCCAGGCACAGCCCAGGGTCACGGTAGCCGCTGGAGCAGGAACCTGCCTGGGGCTCTGGAGAGGGAAGTAAAAGCAGTCAGTGCTAACTTGCTGTGGCTGCCATGATGTTGATGGGGTAGGTAAAAATAAGATGTTGCAGAGCAGGGATTCAGCTGTTCAGGATGTTTGCTTGGTCTTTTCGCTCCCCCGCCTTCCTGGTGGGACTCTGGGCCGGGACTAGTGAACTGAGCAATGCTGCACGTTCCCATGCGTGGGTACAGGACAAGGGCTCATCCAGCTCAAACTGGGGATGTCTTCTGCTGCTTCCCCTCCAAAAAGCCATGCTCTGCCCAAAATGCCCCTTCAAAAACACCCCACTAGGTTCAATAAGGGGCTCAGAAGCATCTCTGCTGGCCTCCACACTGCTACTCACAAGAGATGCCTGTGAAGGGCAAGAGAAAGCAGATCCCTAAGCTTCATCCAGCCCGGCCAGGAGACTGCGTGAGAGTTTTGATCCCATAGCCCCAGTCCCATATACACTGGGGGGGGGTGGGGTGTGGGGTGTGGTGTGTGTATAGTGGCAGCTGCCCAGAGCCTGATATCTTAAATCTTAATGAGCCCAGGACCTGGGTCTGGATGTGGCCAAATCATCGCTCCACACGGCACCTCCAGCCCCCAGGGCACCACGGGTATGCTCAGCTCTCCCAGAGACCCCCATGTTCCCAGAGCAGGACAGTACGGCTATAAAACACCTCCCAGGAGGCCTGATGACCAGAAACGAATTTTAAAAATTGCCTTTTATCTTCCATTGCGTGTAAGGGATTAAGGAGCTGTGAATGCCTTGGGAATGGTGAGGAAAACTCAGTGGCGCTGTACTGTACAGCAGCATTTCCACCCATACTTTGGGACCTTCATAGGTCCCAAAGAAGCCCAGGACACACATTCACCACTGCACCCAAACAAGACCAGAGGAAAGGCCCCTGGGGCTCAAGCGAGCCCCCTGTGACCACCGAGGTCTCCTCCCTCGACAGAAGCTTTCATAGCTGTAAAATCTGGCAGCTTAAGCCTGCCTTTCTCCTGGGAAGGAAAGCGGAGGTCTGAGGGCGTTCCTGAACAAGAGAGTGGCAGAAACGTTTATGGGTCCCCAAAAACCTAATTGCTCTAAGAAACAGGAATAAGCAGCCAGGATTTGCCTGCAGTGGCACCAAAGTGCAGGCAGCCATGTGCAATCCACTCCATGTTGTAGGCGCTGGCTGGTGCCACTGCCCATTGTGCCAGCTTCACGGAACTCCTGCCAGTGGGCGAAGGGCCCCAGTCCCTCAGGGTGAGAAGCGGGGCACAGACCTGCTGTCACCATTCAGAGCAGGGAGCACCACAGACTTTCCCTCCCCCTCCAGCATCAGATCAAGACCCTTCACATTACTCTGCTCCATTGCCCTTGCAGGACCTCCATATGGACCTGCTCCACTGTTCCCCCACCATGGACCTGCACTCCTACTGCAGCTCATCCTCCAGCTCCAATCTGGAGCACCAAACCCCTTGCAATGCGCAGAGGGGACCCCACAGAAACCCCAGCCATGTGCCTCACCTCTGTTGCTGCCACTTACCCCGGCACACTCACCACCGCCTCCCTGGGAAGCCACCTCCAGGATGCACAGGCTCCCTTGGCCACTGCAGCTCATGACTGACCCCCCAAACCCATCCCAATCCGCTCAGGGCTCTGTGGGGATTAGCCCAGCACTGCCCACAAATTGGATTACCAGCACCCAGCTGTCTCGAACATCCCAGCTCCCAGCAGCCAGCCTGCTTTTGTACAAAATAACGCAAAGAAAACCCCAAAATCAAGTAGGTTTGGACACCCTTAAAATCTTTGGAGCCACCAAAACTCTTCCAGGCACTCACCAGGCAGGCACAAGCCCAGCAGTGCTCTGGGGAAGGCTGTTGTCTTGCCCACACGCAGGAGGGCACAGGGATGCACGGACAAGCAGCAATGGGGCCACTGAAATCCCGCGGGGAGACAGAAGGTTGACGTGCTGAGGGCGATCCCATAGAGGATGCTCCACCCATGGCTCTGACCCAGCCCTGAAGGATCTGGGGCAGGAGGCAGCAAATCTGTGCAGGGTTGAGCTAAGCCTCCCCTTGCTGAGCCTGCCAATTGCTGCTTGATCCGTTTACCACCAGCCCTGCATGACTGCCAGCCCTTTCCATCAGCCCTAATCTCGGCCATAATCACACCCCAGAATCCCGGTACCTGCATGGTTTTGCTGCTTGCCGTCTAGCCCCAGCTTCTGTGTTTGGCCAGAGCTCCCCAGAGCAGTGTCAGAGCCCAGGACCTGATTTTTCCTTCCCCAGCCCTGTGGGAATCCCCGGCCTGGCAAGCAACAAGTACCCATACTGCCTGGCCCCAGCCCTCTGCAGCTTTTGATTCTCAGCTAGGGAAACCGAGGCACAGAGCGGTGGTCTCCCAGATGGCACCCTATTCCCTATGTGCTCGGCCACAATAGGATCGGGTCATCCTCACGTGTCCCTTCACCTCCCCAGCTGCTTGCGCTACCTCCAGCCCCGTCAGAGTCCCTGGCTGGTAGTGCCAAAGGGCGAGCAAGGCGAGCTGTGTCCCTGAATGCACTGGGCACATGTGTCGTCATCACACAGAGCAATGGGCCACCACCACCACCTTCCCTGGTCCAGCTTGCCCCAGGAAGTAGGATGAGCCAGGAAATGGCTACCACTGGGGTGCTGCCTCCATCACCAGACTGCAGGGCCCGGGGGTGCAGAGTGCTGGGGCAGCAGATGCTCCAGGACCCCCCAAAAATCAGTTTAATCTTTGGGCAACTTCAGCAGCCCTAAATCAACTCCTCCACACGGCAGAGACAAACCCTCCACTCCCTGCTGCGGGATGGATGCTGGTCCCCGCACCAGGGCTCGGGGTGGCAGGGGAGCCTCGGCTCAGGTCACAGAGGTTGCCGAGTAATGCCTTGGAAACACTGGTTCATGGGGAAAAACCACACCTGTGAAGGGAGTGAGCTGTGGTGGGCCTACCAGCCCCATGTGCCAGCTCCTGGGGAGCAGCAACAACTCCTGGACAGGCACAACACTAAACAGACCTGCTGACTCTGCAGCAGGATCAGGAGTTGAAGTGGCACAGGCCCAAATCCTGCACCCCTCGGTGCGCAGCCTGGCCCAAGTCCCACCTTGAAGGAGGATGCCCAAGTCCCACCTGAGGAGATGGTGCTGCCAGTTTCAAGCTGACTTTTGTAGGCTCAGGCTCATGAAATCTAGCAGCAAGGTGTTCAAAAAAAAGCAGCATCTGCTGATGACTAAACCTGCACCTCCTCCAAGAACACTCTGGAGACACCTTGTGTTTGAGCTAGGCCTATTTACAAAAGGTCTCCAACTTCTTTCTGCAAGTGAATGCCCAGGAGGAACCCTGGGCAGGATGAGGAAGGTTCAGCTCCTCACCTGGGCGACACTGCCAGCACTCCCACTACACTTGCTTAACGACTATTTTCCATCCACTTCTGCTGTCCTTTCAGTTTTCATTCCCAACTTTTACGTTTGCAGAGTAAGACAGGAGGGATCCATGACGAGACCTGCACGGAAAACAGCTGCCAAGCAGGTAAAGTCTTCTGGAAAAGCAATCAGACCTTTAGGGGCTCTTAACAAGGTGCCAAGAGGATGCTGCTCCCACCAACCACTCCCGGTCCTGCCCCAGCCAGACCCTGGGGCTCCGGCATGTGCCAAAACTTAGGCAGCTTTGCTGTGATTTAGGGAAATAAAGATGAGAAAGTAAAAGCACTGGTGGTGCTGACGCAGATTGCCTGCCCTGAGGATATAGTTATTTCCTCAAACAACACAGTTCAAACATAACACACGGTTCAGGACTATTGGCTGCCGTTTAGTTTTTTAATCTTCCCATGGAAATCATCCAGTTGGGAACAAGAAATTAGGGTGGCACAGCCCTGCTCGGTGGCACTAATGCCTTCCCAGGGCTCAACACAGCTGCCATGGAGGGATTGGTGATCCGGCATCAGCACCAGTAAAGGGGAGGGGGGGTCCTGCCCCTTCCCAGGACACAGACATCCCTCTTCCTCCTCCTCCCAACCACCTCTCCGCTGTCATTTAAGGAGTTCTGAAAGGAGCAGCCAGCCAAGAAGGAATGCTGAGATGTCTCCCAGCCACAGGATCCTGAGTGAGTGTGGTCCCCACTCTCACCGGTTTCCCATCCCATCCCCTTCCCAAACCTTCAGCCAGGAGCATTTTTTCAGCGATCTGGAGACAAATGTACATCTCACCTGGCCTGGGTGCGGGATGAAGTAAGTCAGGTCATCTGGAGGTAGCAGCTCCTTTCTTGCTATCCCAGGATAAGGGGGATGCAAAACAAAACCTCTGGGAAAGCTGAAACTGTCGTGCATGGGGCTGGGGTCCTTGAAGCACAACGTGCATCAGCTTCTGCCTCCTAAACAGGGTCAGTCAGAGAATCTTGCTGCTCCTGGCCCAAAGTCCCAGCAGCACGCCGTGTTCCAGGGAGGGAGTGGCAACGGGCAAAACCCCTGGCAAGGGGCAAAACAACACTGCAGACTCCACCTGCTTTTTCTATCGGCCCCTGTGAGCCTGACCACACCCTGCACCTATATTTCTGGTCACCAGGTAGACAGACCATCAAAAAAGTTGAGGGGAAGGAGAGAAAACACACACACAAAAAAAAAAGAATATCAAGCAGAGCCAAATGAAGCACAAAGACAGAGAGGGAAGGTGGTTCCCAGCACACAGCCTCTGCTCCAGAAATCTTACACACCCACAGGAAGGTATAAATAACTATAAATTTATTAGTAAAGCAAATTTGACACTCACATAGAAGAGCAGGATGTGTTAATACAATATATATATACACATACATGGAATATCATCTTAGAAACACACAGAGAGCAGTGTTCAAGGCACTGCAAGCCACACAAACCTCATCATCCTTGGCCACAACCTCCTATGGCCCTGGGAATCCTTCTGGATGCCTGAGAGCAAGTTAGGAGGAGCCTGAGAACCTCACTTGGCCCTGAAATCCCTTGGACCCACGGCTCAGAGGCACCACTCAGAGACAAGCCTACGGTCCAGCGCCCACCTGCTCTCCCTGCTGAGAACCCTGGCCACGCAGCGAGAGCAGCATCTTCATATGGAGAAGGTGGCTGCCAGGAGATGGCGCAGAGGGAGCCCGACAGCTGGGGAGAAGCCATGGCCTGGGCGAGAGCCATTGTCCCCAAACCTCGCCATGCTCACCAGGGTCTGGGCCAGGGCCGCCGTCCCCAAAGCTCAGCTGCTTGCCATTATTGCATCTCAGCATCGTGCCTGAGTGTGCCGGTGAACTCGCCACTCAATGGAGGAAGAGTTAAACTCTGGAGGACAAGGGGTTTTTTTACGGAATATTAACAGCTGCATCCTGGACTTGACTGTAACTACCCAAGGGAAGTACAGAAAGTGATTTCCACCTGTGCAACAGTGTAAGGCCAGGCTTGAGCGCTCAGAGATGGTCCCAGACAACTGTCAGAGGACGCTGTCTCCCTCACTCTCCACTCCAGCACATGGATCCCAAGACCAGAGCGTGCATGTCTTCCCACCCAGATCACAGGGATGGCATCTGCTTCCTGGAGAGCTGGCAGGGCCACCTGGGCATACCCCAGGATTTCCATGCCCCGGCTAACTCAGCTCAGACATCCACACAGCTGCTTCATACGTGTTCCCAGGGGAACGGAGCAGTCCAGTCTCACCTCAGCATCATGACTTCTCCCTAGAAACGTTCGACAGGCCTTCACTGACTTAACCCCCAGCCTTGGAGATGTGACAGAGGGACACACTGTGGAAAGGGCTGCCCTCACCCCATCAGACATCTCCTACAGGTCTGCACTGGCTCCTGGTCCTGGCTCAGACTCGCTTGTTGCCAGCTGTACCACAGACACGACCCAGCCCAGCCCAGGCGGTGGCTGTCCAGTGAAACAGTTGACTCATGAGAGGAAGGACCAGGAGCACTCGATAGATTCCAGCAAGATTCAGGTCCCAAACACTTGACTACATCATCCCTGGTTTGGTATCACCAAAATCCAGTCTCAGCCTGGGAGAGAACTTAGGGCAGAGGGGTAGCCTGGGAAAGGGGGAAGAGACCTTGCAATCAAAATGGAATAAAGGATGAAAACCAAACCGCTGCTTACAAATAAAGAATGGGACAAAGGGCAAAGAAACCAAGAAAGTCTTACAAAAGTATAAGTAAAACAGCTGTGGAGGAGAAGGGTCTGAGACACAGCTAAAGGCATCCTGTAGGTAGGGTGAGGGGAAGTGAAGACCAGAAAAAAAACCTAGGTAATCGCCTACCTTCTTCCTGGACCCAGAAGACAGAGGAACAGCAGCCCTAAAGAGCAGGATTTCTCTCCTGGATAACATCCAGACCACCTTCGGCCAGCCTAACCCTCCTCACTGCCAATCCAGCAGCATCCCGTGCTCGAGCCGCCTGCCGAAAAGAACCACCCTTCAGGAGGGGCTATCTGCTACTCCAGCCCTACAGAGCCTCAGGTGGTCTGACAACCAGGTTCTGAAGACACGTGTGAGCACTTGTCATGGGGCTGGGGCAACAGCAGTTCCAGCACCGCGAGCCTCTTGGATGCTGCAGGGCGGTGGGTGACGCGAGAAGCCAAGCGGAGGCAGCGTGAAGAAGTCTGGAAGTCTCTCGAAATAGATGTCACAAGCAAAGCGCAACACAGGTACGGAGCAGGAACACATTTTACTGCCAAGAGGCTTTGGCCACAACTGCTCTTTGGTTTGAAAATGAAACACCAGCAGTGAGCAGAAAGTCCTTCATGGTGTGATGCCCAGGGGACATCTCCTCCCCAGCCTGCCCACTCAGCTTCCACCCCTGACACTCGTATGCCTCCTGATTTTTGCATCACCTCTGACTTATGGTATAAAACATGGCCCAAAGGCACAGCAGCAGGGATTGTCCTGCCCCCCTAGCCTGCCTGCAGACAACACAGCTGCTTCCAGCTGGACAATCTCCCTGTAAAAACACACCAAGGCTGTCTGATCCACACAGGTCCTCCACCTGCCAGCCCTGAGGTCCGGCAGCAAAAGCCACCGCAGGCTTCTACTGGATTTAGGCTGTTGCATGGCAGCAGACATGATGAAGAGATCAAGTCACCCCAGGCCCACGGGCAGTCCTACTTAATGATGCTGTAATGACGCATCAAGATAGTTTTGAACCTGGAGGTGCCTACTCACAGGCACTGGCTGATGACCTGGAGCTGGGCTTGTCTTTGCCGAGCTCACCACAGCATTCCTAGGCACAGATGCGCAGCCCTGACGATGCTCTCCCTGCCCTGGGCGCTGCTTGGCTGTTGCCATGTCCTAAGTGGAGATGGAGCACCTTGCTGGGACACCGAGGGCTTTTCGAGCTGCTCAGCATGAGTGAAATGCTCCTCAAGAGTCCATGTGCCCAGCTGGTACAAAGGGGATGGGATGCAGCAGCTCTGTGGCCAGCACATGGTGTGAAGCTGTGTCCGGGGCCCCCCGCCATCCTCCTTTGCCCCAGGCACCCGAGGCTGTCCAGCCACCTGGGCCCCCAGGGAAGGAAAAGAACAGGGCACAGCCATCCAGCGGTCATACTGGTGATTTCTCCAACCCCCTCCTCTATCCAGCAGTTGCCCCAGAAAAACAGCCACAAAATCCCATGAAGGCTCCAGCAGCCTCCATTTCATACCCTTCTCCACTGAAGATGAGATTCTCTGCAAGCTCCCACCTCTGGGCACTGATCCTGGCAGCCAGTGCTCTGCTCAGGTGGTCAGAGCAACTGCTGAACCCCCAGCTCTACAGGACCTGCAGCAGCTGCACTAGGCTGAGCAGAGCTAAGCACAGCCCAGTGCAGGCATAGAGCAAGGATTCAGGTGGTTGCCGTGCTCCCCATCTGGCCCTGGTTCCTTGCTCACAGCCTCTGTCACCACCAAGCCCTTCTGTAAAGACAGGATTAGCCTTCCTCAGTTTTATTCCTCATTTTTACTCCTACAATAAAGCATACACTGAACTTACTACATATCAAACAGCAAAAAACAGCTACTTAGAACCAAAGAGGTCTTTAAAAACCCAAGTTATCATATCTCTTTTTTTCTTAAGAGAGCTGGTATGACATCAAGTTAAACTATACAGTATTTTTTAATGAATATTAACAAACTTCTTTAAAAAAAAAAAAAAGAAAAAAGGAAAAAAATGCAGAAAGAAAACTCAGTAGGAAGTTCTACATCTTTGAGGCAGCCTGACATAAGATAAACATCAGCCCCTCTTACTTGGGCAGCAGAGCAAGGTCTGCTTTAACCTCCTGAAAGCTGTGCATGAAGAAGATTCAGCCCCAGGGTCAGATGAGTCATTACTCCATCCCTCAAACCCACACCTCATTCCCCCTCAGCATGCTGGAAATGGAAACAAAAGCCTTTCTGCACCATTCAGGTGACAATTCCCTACCAGCACAGCAGGCAGAGCCCAACTCTGCAAGGTTAATTCTTCTGTAGTTGCTGTGGACAACATTTAGGAAACTTGACCTCATGGCCCTTGCAGCACACGGCTGCTGTTCACTACTTACGGCCCGTCATCACACTCCTACCTCATATGAGGACCAGCCAAGACCACATCCAGTCACGGCAGATGGATATTTAACATCTTACTATCCCCAAAGACGGAGAGAAGGCTTGTAGGCAACCAGTCAGCATACCTTCAACTGCCAAGGCATCCATTGGCACATAATGGTTCTCTCGGACATAAGAAGCCAGCAAATTCCTGCAGAGGAAAACACCTGAGGCTGCACTGACCTTGCTAGGGGAAATTTATTTTTAAGTCATGTTTACAAGAACCGTGCAAAACCTGAAAAACACAGAAGAGGTAAAGAAAGAGTAAAGGCGTAACACAGGATTCCTGCAAGAGGGGAAAAAAATATGCTCCTCCTTTACCTGCTGCTAACCTTCCCCTCCCCACAGGGCGAGTCCACAGGCCAGGAAGGACCTTCCAGTCTCACTCCAATTCCCCCCAGGACATCGGACATCAAGCCCCCGGCACACAGCGTGGGTACCGACCTCCTCTGACATTTTAAGTGGTTTAGCAGTGTTCACTTCACCATTTAGTGTTTTAACTAAGCCCTTTGCCTGACCCCGCCCCCAGAGGTGCACTAATGGCCCAAGTAGAGCAAAGAGGGAAAGGGCCTGGGGACCAGAGCGATAGAGTCGTGGTAGGCGAGCTGGTGCCACAGGCAGCAGCTGTTAAACGCCAGGTTCTTGGCCCAGAGCAGGGCACGGAGGCTCTCCTCGCCACGCTCTCCCATAGACGAGCAGTACTTGCTACCCTCTCCCGTGCCACTGACAGAGATGGGGGTGGGCAAAATCGTTCTGAACCCTTGCAGAGCGTGACAGCCAGCAACTGCGAAAGCAGCAACGACAAAGTGCTTTTTGGAGCTGTGCAGCCCCCATGGCTTTTCCCTTTCTACACTCCAGAAAGAGGGAGAGCAGGGGAGGTGGGGCAGTCGATCAACACTGATGATCTGGAACGGCCCTCTCAGCTGACCTTGGACTGAGAAAGTCAGGAGATCCCAGCAGCAGAAACCTGCTACTTCCTCGCTGAGCAGTGAGCCCTGGAAGAAGAGTGGGCAGGCTCTGCCTCGCTCCCCAGCCCTCTCCAGGAGAAGTCACACAGCCCTCCTTGCTGACCTCACCAGGCAGGGCAGGAGAAAGAGGCCACGTGTGAAGGGCTGGTGCCCATAGTGAGCAGCTGAGCTCCTGGCACTAGAAATGCAGGTGGAGCGTGAACTACTCCCTCCTTTCCTCTCCACCCCTTTGAGCTTTTCACATCATCCACCGCCCCTGCGATACGGGTGGCATATCAACCACAGAGGCCAGAGGAAAGTCTGCCTGCCTGGCCACCATACCTCCTCTTTCCCCCCAAATCCCCGGAGGCTGTCTACAACTAAGGAGAGGGATGGGGAGGCCAAGGCTGAGGAGTGTCGCACGCAAACTGAAAGCTGCCGAGAGGCGAGAAGCTCACGGCAAGCAGGCAGCCACCTGGTAGGCGCCCTCGGCCGTATGCTGGACGCTGTGCTCCTGCAGCAAGCTCAAGTCCAGGAACCGTTCCCCGCACCACATGCACTTGTACTGCTGCTCCCGCGCGTGCACGCTGTGGTGCTTGTTGAGGTGTTCACGCTGCTTGAAGGCCTTCTCGCAGGAGGGGCACTTGTAGGGCTTCTCGCCCGTGTGCACACGCCGGTGGCGCTGCAGGTCCGAGGCGTACTTGAACCGCTTTTCACAGTCAGGGCACTTGAGGGGCTTCTCACGGGCCGGGTCGCAGCGGTGCTGCACGAACTCGGAGGAGGAGAAGAAACGCCTCTCACAGAGCGTGCACTTGAGCGGCTTCTCAGCGCAGTGGGCCAGCTGGTGCTTTTGCAGAGCCGAGGCCCGCTTGTAGGACTTGTTACACACCGCACACTTGAAGGGCCGCTCTGCGTTCTGCACGCACTTGTGCCGCAGGAGCTCCGAGGACTGGTTGAAGCCTTTCTGGCACACGTTGCACTTGAAGAGGTTTTCTATGCCGTGCACGTGCTGGTGGTACACCAAGTGCGAGGGCTGCACGAAGCCCTTCTCGCACAGGTTGCACTTGAAGGGCTCCTCGGTCTTGTGCGTGCGGCGATGGCGCATGAGCGCGTACTGCTGCTTGAAGCTCATCTGACAGAGGTCGCACTTGAAGGGCCGCTCCTCGCTGTGCGTGCGCTCGTGCTGACGCAGGTCCGAGGGGCGCTTGAAGGCCTTCTGGCACTCGCTGCAGCGGAAGGGCCGCTCCCCGCTGGGCATGCAGGGGTGCTGCAGCAGCTCTGACGACTCCTTGAAGTGCAGCTCGCAGACGTTGCATTTGAAGAGGTGCTCCCCCGAGTGCGCGTACATGTGACGCACCAGGTGGGAGCGGTGCTTGAAGGTCTTCTCGCACACCGTGCACTTGTAGGGCCGCTCTGAGCTGTGCGTCCGTTTGTGGTGCACCAGGTGGGATGACTGGCTGAAGCTTTTGTCGCATAGCGTGCACTTGTACGGCTTCTCACCTGTGTGGATGCGCTCGTGCCGGGACAGCTCCGAGAGGTGCTTGAAGGTTTTCTGACAGATGGAACAGCTGTAGGGCTTCTCCAAGGGGTCGAGAGGCTGCGAATGCTCTACCTCGGGAGGCTTGTAGGTCTTCTCACAGATAGAGCACTTCATGGCGTTGCCATTGTGGACATTATGGTGCTGGGCCAGCGAGGTCAGCAGTGAGAAGCCCATCTTGCACACGCCGCACACAAAGGGCTTCTGCTCCACCTGGATGCACTGGTGCTCGAGAAGATCCGTGGCCTGATGGAAGATCTTCAGGCACTGGGTACACTGGAAAGAGCGGTCGTGGCCTGGCAAGCATTGGTGCTCCTGGGGGTTGGAGAGGTGAGCGAGGTCATGGCCACATACAGCGCATTTGTGGGACGGCTCTCCAACCTGGATGGGGGTGTGCTGGTGGTGCTGCAGCCCAGGGTCCGGCTGGAGCAGGATGCCATAGACGGCACAGCCCAAGGGGTTGTCAGCGGTGCTGGGTGGGATGGAGTGCTCTGGGAGGGTGGCTGCCCCGGTGTGGTGCTGCTGCGGTGGCGGTGGCTGCTGTGGTTGCTGCTGCTGTTGCTGCCAGCTTTCTGACATGCTTGGGGGAAGAAAAAGGGATTTTAGCAGCGATAGCTTCACCTTCTCAGTTGAAAGGGTTCAAGTGAAAACAAAACTCAAAAGTATCCAAGATCCTGATTTCCTGTAGCTGATATCCTGAAGACGAGGACAGAAAAGCCAGCCCACAGTCAGGATCTTGGGAAGCAAAGAGGTGACTTGAGACTCGACAGCCTCCTCCTTACGTCAGTATAAGTTCTCTGTGGAGTGATTTGGTTTGGCTTTTTTCTTTTTTGGACAAAAGTACAGGAGACAGAAGCAAGTGCCTTGAAAACGAGACCCTTCTCTGTGCTGGCTGCGATGTACTCACATTTGGGAAGGGGAAGGGAGGCAGCACAGGGAGCAGCTCTCTCTGCAAGGAAGATGACAGCTCATGTCAGGTCTTGGAGGAACGATGGGCAACTCTTTAGTCAACCTCCCCCCACTCCAGCTCACTTTGAAAACTCTCCTGCATCCCTGCAAAGCTACTAGGAAGCCAGTGCCGGGGAGCTAAGGAGAACTGGAGCCCACCTTGCCGGTCTGTCCGGGAAGGATTGGGCTCTACCTGGCCACAGCCAGGCACGCATTTGAGCGGCATGCTCTCTGGAGAGGCAGCACAAGCGCCCAGGTCCCAGTCAGCTCAGCTGTTACCCTGCCCACTGTCAGTTGCTGGATCTCCCAGCCCCGTTGGAGAGATGCTGGCTGAGAGCATCACTCCCTCTGCACAGGCTGAGGCGCACCAAACGTTGGGTAATCAAGAAGCTACTGGGTTAGATTTCACAGATATGAAGGCAAATTCCAACCTGATCCCACCCCAGCCAAAACATCCCTGTGAGGCAGCGCTGCTCCTCCTGCGGCTTGGATATCAGGCGCGTTAACCAACGGATGGATCTAAGAGATTTCCTGCTCTCCAGGCAGCACTCGTAGACAAGGAAGAACCAGAGATCTCAGGGGAAGGTTTGCCCTCAACGTTATCCTATCTTCCGACAAAACGCAGAGCCCACGGGTACCATGTGCGCTAAACCAATGGCTCGGCTGAACCTCCTACCAAACCATGGGATAAAAGTACACGGGAACAGAACAACCTATAGCAGAGGTTGTTCTGGCCTCACTATAGAGCATCACAGGGGTTTTGCTCACTGAAAAGTTCCAGTCTTTCTAGAGATGACCAGTAAAACCTGGTATCAACTCAGAGAAGAGTAAAACCCGCCAGTGAGTACCAAACAGCAGCAGTGCTGATGCACCTTAAGAGGGAGGAAGGGTCCAGGCCTTGGGAAGAAGCAACAGGGCCACGAGCAAGGGCACACTCATTTCTGCACCAAACCACCCACCTTCAACCAGGGTAAAACCTTGGTCTTCTAGGAAGGTGTTTTTGTACTTAAAACTAAACAATAAGGAGCATCACGGAAACCAATTTCCAGCGTTCCCACCTCCTCCAGCACTCCACTGAGACCAGATCGTGTTCACAGCTTGGGGAGCACTGGACCACACACGCGCCTATGGGGACACTGCGTTACTTTGTCTGCTGGCACAAGCTCGGGCAGTAAAATGTCCAAAGGCCCCAACCCCGCCTGGCTGGTACCCAGGAGCTACTTTCTCCTACTTCACTCATCCTGACTGTCACACGAAGGGAGAGCTCGAACTCACTACAACTTGGGTTCGACCCCAGCTCTACGGGATACAAACTTCAGCACAGCCACCTCCTTCTCCTACAGGCAACATTAACAACGGCAGGCGCGACCCAACCGAAAACGGCATCCCGGACCATCCGGCCTAATGGGGAAGAGAAACTTGCATCCCCTGAGCAGGGAAGAATAAATACTAACCTCATGGCTTACCGAGGGCTCTGCACGGGTTCTCGAGTCGGCGGCAGCTCCGAGCCTAACGCATCCATCCGTGGGAGGGGGGAAGCGACAACCATTTAAGGAGAGAAGCCGGGAAAGCAGAGGTACTTTCAAACTGCAGAAGCGGCCCACGGCGCGGCCTGCTCCTGCATGGTCCGGTCGGCCTCCTGCTGGCT
>VWZK01020467.1:138796-162429 GCA_013396935.1 Baryphthengus martii | reverse complement strand
CGAGGCCGCGGCAGGGGAGGGCGTGAAAGGGCGTTTGATAAAGTCTCCGCTCTGCCATCCTGCCGGCGGGAGGTGGGGGTGTAAAAAAAAATAATTAATAAAAGATTTTAAAACTGTCGCAGTTAAACCAAGTTTTAAAAATTGGGAAGTGAAAGAAACTGGGAAATGAAAAAAAAAAAAACCACAACGGGAAATGAAAAGCCAATCGGGAAATGAAAGAAATTAAAAGGATTTTAGAAAAAGGAAAAAAAAAAAGTTTTTAAAATTAAAAATTAAAAAAAATAGAAAACTAAAATGAAAAAAAAAAAACCTAAAATGAGAAAAATAGAATACAAGAATTAAAAGTAATAATAGAATGAGCAATAAACAATAAAAAAAAATAATTCCAAAAGACAGGAGGAGGCGGAGGCTCGCGCAGGAAGGAAGAGCCCTGGCGCGTTTCAGGACCCCCTGCTGCCTCCCTCTCTCGGGGCTCCCCCGGGGGGGCTGCCGGCCCCACAGGACAGAAGCCCCTTTGTGGATGGAGGCCGGGGCGGGGGCTCCGGGCCGCCGTCGGGGACGCAGTGCAGAGGGGGCAGCCTGCGGGCAGGGTAGCTCCCTGCCAGCCACCTTCTCCCTGTGGCCGGGAGGGCCGACAGCCCCCCCAGGGTGGGAGGACCCCCCCAGCTCTGCTGGCCGTCCGCGTTGCCCGCCCTGCGTGCCGGACCGCGGTGGTGGCACCGTCGGCCGGCGCGATCACCCGTAATAGGGGGTAGGACTGGGGGGGGCGGCAGGCGCTGGGGTCGGATCCTGCCCCGCCGGGGTCCTGGGGAGCTCAAGGTCCCCGCATTGGGCTGTTTCCTGCCCGTGGCCTCACGTTGGCCTCTCCCCGACGCAGGCATGGCTGCGGCTCTATGGCTACCTGCCCCAGCCCAGCCGCCAGATGTCCACCATGCACTCGGCTCAGACCTTCTCCTCTGCCCTCACCGAGATGCAGAAGTTTTACGGCATCACCGTCACCGGCATCCTGGACGAGGAGACCAAAGCGTGAGTTTCTCCATGTCCTCCTGCTCTAGCTGAAGGCGGCTCTGCTCTGTGGCTCTTTGGCTCTGCCCGCCAGCCCTGGAGCTACACCTGCACCTGGAAATGTGGGTGCTATCTCCCATTGGAGCCGCATCTCCTCTTTTGGGCGCTACATCCCTGTAGCCAGAACACCTCCCTTGCCGTTCGTGGGTGGCTGCTGTAACCCTCTGGGGACTTCGGCCGTGGTGGGCTGAACCCTGGCTTTGATGCCCTCCTGGCAGGTGGATGAAACGGCCCCGCTGTGGGGTCCCAGACCAGTTTGGGGCGCGGATGAAGTCCAACATGCGGCGAAAGCGGTACGCGCTGACGGGGCGGCGCTGGAGCCAGAGCCATCTCACCTTCAGGTACCAAACATCTTCAGGATTTCCCACCCCCCCATGGAGAGCCATGGAACCCCTTGGGAGTGAGCGCTGTCCTGGGCCAGCCCCAGTGAGCTCTGTACCCCCAGCATCCAAAACTACACGGAGAAGCTGGGTCGGTACCACTCATATGAGGCCGTCCGCCGAGCTTTCCGGGTGTGGGAGCAAGCCACGCCACTCGTGTTCCGGGAGGTGCCCTATGATGACATCCGACAGAAGCGGAAGAAGGAGGCTGACATCATGGTGCTCTTCGCCTCTGGCTTCCACGGAGACAGTTCCCCCTTTGACGGTGTCGGGGGGTTTTTGGCTCACGCCTATTTTCCTGGTCCTGGCATGGGGGGGGACACGCATTTCGACTCAGATGAGCCTTGGACAATGGAGAACACAGATGTGTCCGGTGAGTTGAGGGCCAAGGAGGTGGTGAAGGCAACCAGACGAGCCTGGTGAGCCCCTGGGTTTGAGGGCAGGGAGTTGTGCTGGTGTGGGCAGGAGTGGCAGGGAGAGCAGCTCCACCATGGCTGGTACAGGCAGCTCTCACCAAAGCACCCTCATAGCAGGGCGTTGGGGCCAAGGACCCACCCCATGTGTCATGTCCTCTACTCAAATCTTGCTGGTGGTGCCTTCCTCTGCAGGGAACAACCTTTTCCTGGTGGCCGTGCATGAGCTGGGGCACTCACTAGGCTTGGAGCACTCCAGCAACCCCAGTGCTATCATGGCTCCCTTCTACCAGTGGATGGACACGGAGAACTTTCAGCTGCCCGAGGATGACCTCAAGGGCATCCAGCAGCTGTACGGTAAGGAGCTGGGTGGGGGTTCAGCCCAGAGGTGGAATGCTAGGCACTTGCGGGAGAAGACGGGCATGGGCACTGCTGGTCTGCATCACCCCATCCCTCCTCTTCCCTGCCCAATTCAGGTTCCACGGATGGGCGCCCTCAGCCCACCAAGCCTTTGCCCACCGTGACACCCCGGAGCCCTGGCAGGCCAGACCAGAGACCCCCTAAACTGCCCCCCCCAGGGAAACCAGAGCGACCCCCCAAACCTGGCACCCCGGACCGACCTGACCAGTATGGCCCCAACATCTGCGACGGGAACTTTGACACGGTGGCAGTGCTTCGTGGGGAGATGTTTGTGTTCAAGGTACGTGCTGGGACTGCCTCCTGCACCTTTCTTGGGGATGTGGTGGGTCCCTGGGTGGGAGATGCCCCCGGAAAGATGCTCGGCACTAACGCTGTGTTCCTGGGTCCCACCACCCTCTACCAACACCACGTTTCCCACCAGGGCCAGTGGTTCTGGAGGGTCCGACACAACCGGGTGCTGGACAACTACCCCATGCCCATAGGGCATTTCTGGCGAGGCCTCCCTGGGGACATCAGTGCTGCCTATGAGAGGCATGATGGGAGGTTTGTCTTCTTTAAAGGTAAGCAGGGAAGCTGGGTGGGAGTGCTGAGGTGGAGGGGGGACCCCAGTGCCCCCTCCACCCAAGCTGCTAGGAGCTATTCGGTTTCATCCTATCCTGATTCACCTCCCTAGCCACAGTTCCTGCTTGGTTCCAAAGGGACTGGTTGGCTGCCGGCATCATGCCACCATCCCTGTCCACGTGTGCCCCTGCCTCGGCAGCCGGGCATTGCCACCTCACCCCTCTTCTGAATCCCCTGCCTTTCCAGGTGACCGGTACTGGCTCTTCCGAGAAGCCAACCTGGAGCCTGGGTACCCGCAGCCCCTGGTCACCTATGGGCAGGGTATCCCCTACGAGAGCATTGACACGGCCATCTGGTGGGAACCCACGGGTCACACCTTCTTCTTCCGTGAGGACAGGTGAGTGTCTCTGGGGTCCTTCTGCCTGCTCCCCACCTCCTGGCCCCTGACATGGGTTAGCAGAGCAGATGGCGGAGACTCTTGTGGTTCTTCACCTGCTTACTGCCTTACTGCTTACTGCCCCCAGATACTGGCGCTTTAATGAAGACACCCGCTCGGTGGACCCCGGCTACCCAAAGCCCATTTCTGTCTGGGCGGGCATCCCTCCCTCACCCAAGGGTGCCTTCCTCAGCTCGGACGCCTGTAAGTAGAGGAGGAGAAGAGGGGTGGGTGGCAAGGAGGTGACCAGAGGGGATAGGGTCACCCTTCTGGTCACCTGATCACATGGAATAGATACCAGGAAGCTACTTGCAAGTTGGTGGTGAAACCCTTTCTGAAGGGTTTAACCAGTACCAAAGCACAGCCTGCTGTCCTGGGCACCTGCAGGGGTGCCTGGGTTGCAGAGTGCCCTGTGCTTGCCCATTGTCCATTTACCCCTCACCTCCATCTTCTCCCCTCCACAGCCTCCACCTACTTCTACAGAGGCACAAAGTACTGGAAATTTGACAATGAGCGGCTCAAGACGGAGCCAGGTTATCCTAAATCCATCCTACGGGACTTCATGGGCTGTCACACAGAGCTGGTCCCAGACTCCCATCCCCGCTGGCCCGACAGAGACAGACCCCCCTTCAACCCCCACGGGGATGGGCAGGCCGAAGACGAGGAGGAGGAGGAGGAGGAAGATGAGGAGGATTACGGCAAGGGCGGCCACCAGCCGGGCGGGGACGTGGATGTGGTGGTGCAGATCAACGACTACACGCGCACCATGAGTGTCGTCATGGTGCTGGTGCTGCTGGTGCTGCTGCTCTGCATCCTCGGCCTCATCTATGTCATTGTCCAGATGCAGAGGAAGGGTGCACCCCGAATGCTCTTATACTGCAAGCGCTCCTTGCAGGAGTGGGTCTAACCTCGGCTTCTTCCCCAAACCACCCCCTCACCAATGGTGCTAGTGATGGACTTGACCTCCCCCTCGTCTTGCCACTCCCCATCGCCTTGGCCCCTCTCTCCCGTTGTCGCCAGCCTGAAAAGGGGGGAATGCCACCTCCCCCCACCTCCTCCCCACCCCTGCCCCCAGCCCCTCCGGAGCTGCTAGGCTGGGGCTGGTTACGTGGAGGCTGGAGGGCATTCACATCCTGCCTGCTCCCCAGCACCTGCCCCCTCCTTGGCCATCACCCTCAAGTTGCCACCCGTCATGTTGCATCCACCTCTGCCTAGGGCTCCCAGCGGGGTCCCTTCTGGCTGCGTGAACCTGCTGTGGTTGTGCCTGTGCTGTGTGTGGGGGTGAGGGGGTTGGAGGCGGCTCACAAGTGCCACAAGCTCTCAGGTCTCAGCCGCTGGCACCTGTGGTGCCCGGGAAGCGTGCGCAAAAGGGAGGGTCAAGCTTGCAGCTGCGCTCCCTGTTGAACCACAGGGATACGGGGATGTGGTGCCTGAAGATGGTGCAAAGTGGGAGGTGACATCTTTGCAACGTCCCCATGGGCTCGGCTCGGCCTGGACCCTGCCATGGGATGACGCCTGGGGGACGCGTGGCCTTGTGGGCAGGGCAGTGGGCACGGCTGCCTTGTATGTGTATTAAAGGGGTCAGCGCGTGGAGAGCTGTGGTGCTGTACTTTATGCCACGGGATGGAGGCTGGAACCAGTGGGCTACCATGCGAGGTCCAGTTGATTTTGTAGTACCGGGGACTTGCCTGGGGGGTGCCACCCTGCCTGGGGGCTAGGTGCCACAGCGGGGGATTGGGGGATGGGGCCAGCGTGGCTGGCGGTGTCCCCACGGAAGCCGCTGCCTTGGCGTACCATTTAGGGAGGGATTGGTGTCAGCAAAAACAGCCCCCCTGCCCCCGACAGCAGACAGAGCCGCCTTTCACCAGCTCCCCCAGTAGCGACAGTCGGCTCCCTGGGAACACAGCGTGCCTTGTTCTCCGGACTTTGGCCCAGGGGCACCCTCCTGTCTTCCTTGGGCCAGGGGTGGTGGGTGGCGGACAGCGCCTGGTCCCTCCAGGAGCTGGTTTACTGGGTGCCTTGGTTCCCTGTCCTTCCATGCCCCCAGCACGTTTCCTGCTGGGGAGTAGGTGGCCAGATCCTGTCCCACTACTGCTGTCTGCAACTGCTGTAGGAATCAAGGGAATTAATAGTAGGAGTAGGAAAGATTAGACTCAGGGGTGGGGAGGCTAGAAACCAGCTTTCGGGGAGAGTGTTGCTCAGCCTTCAAGGGGAAGGCAAGCCAAGCTCCTGGGGGTGGCAGAGGCCATGTGGCAATGATGGAAGTAGAGACAATGATGGAGATGACAGCTTCCCGAGCTGGTGATGCTTGCTAGGGTGCTGACCTGGGGCTGGGTGTGCTCTGGAGCCTTGGGTGAAGCCTGGGCAGCCTCAGGGTTGGCAACAGAGGCCTAGCAAAGTTCATACAGCAGCTGGGGATTGTGGGGGTTGGACCCATCCCTGTGGAGATGGCCCTATGGAGTGTGAGGGGGCTTCCCCTATGGAACTGGACTCCAGCCAGCATCCCCTTCCCCACCCTTCTTCAGGCTTCATCCAGCCTCCCCCTCAGCAGGATGGGACCAGCACCTCTTTCCCCATGGGGCTGGTGGCTCTGACACAAGGCTTGGTGCAGGGAACATCAACCCACCCCTGATCTTGCTCCTGCCCCTCTGCCCCCATCCCCACCCTGTCAGCCCTGGCCAGAGGGGATCCCCCTCCCTATCAGGGTAGAGGTGAAGCCTTTGTGCCCTTCCCCCTTTCCCCAGGACCCATAGCCGCTGGCTCAGCAGCAAACTCTCCTGCAGTCACTTCCTAGCACTAAACTACCCTGAGCTGCCCTGCCACTTGTCAGCCACTGATTAATTTTGAAAAGCAAGGACTGATGATGGCTCTTGCTCCACGTTCCCTGCCCCTGTCCCCTGCCCTGGCTTCCATCCCTGCCCAAACTAAGCAGTGATTCCCAACCATTAGTGAACTCCCTGGGAAATACGCTTGGTTCAGACTTGGTACATCACTGCAGCTAAGCAAGAAGCCAGAATTAGGGACAGAAAGCCATAGTGTGGGGGGCAATGCTCTCCAAGTGACTGAGCTATTATATTTCATCAGGCAGGCTGTGCTGGGTCACATTCCTTGGCTATTAATGCCTTTCAATTCTGTTTTGACCATTTCACCCAGGTTTGTGCTTGCATGAGTCTACCCTAGAGCTGTGGGAGGACCACAGCTCTGCTGGATGGGGAACACTGCTGTGGGGCAGTGGGAGCTACCAAAATGCATGAACCTGGCCAAAAGATGAGGCAGAAGGAAAACGTGGCTGGGATTTGCCACTCCCCATCCCCACAAAGGCAGCTCCGGAGGCAGGCACAGATGCATTTCCCACACTAGATGCACTTCACCTGTAAGCTGCATTTCCAACAACAGATTTAGTTCCCATGGCAGTGGTATTACCCCTCTCTTCCAACGGTGAAAACCCCAAAATATGGTCCCCAGGTCAACACCTGGCTCACAGAGGAAGGCAGCTGAGCCAGCCAAGGATACGCGGGACCAGGCTCTCACAGCATCTTCCCCGCGTAGCCCTGCTTTGGGCAGGGGAGGGAGCTCCTTGCTCATTCAGAGTGGGACAGGATCTAGGAGCAATTCCCCAGGGGAAATTAGTGGCAGTGGGAGCAGAGGCTGAGTTTGCCTGGGTTTGGCAATCTGGGATATCACTTCCCACCCCCCTCCTGCTTTTCCCCGGATGCTGCAATGGAGCCGGTGCCAGGAACTTAGGGCCATCTGGAAATGTTCATGGACAGTAGCAAGGGACCCTGCTGGAAACAAAGCCCAGCTTTTCATCAAGGCCCAGCTGTTTTGCTGGAGGCTCCTGCTTTGCTCTGCATGCCTGCAGTAGGGTAGGCTTGCCTCTGGCTACCCACAGATGCAAGACCCCAGGGAGGGCAGGGATGCACCTGCTACAAGGGACAGGGCTTTTGGTGACTCAGGAGAGCACGAGCCCTGTTCAGTCTGGCCCTGGCAGGCACTAGGCAGCCTTGCCAGGATCCACCCCCACCAGGCAGCTCCCAGCTTCCCAAAAATAGGCTGGAGAACCCTGACCTGGAAAAGACCTGTGTCTTCCAGACCCTGCCTTGCTGAGGCAGTGCTGGCCACGGTGGGATGGGGCTCCACACACTGCTGGAGTGTGGGTGATGGACGTCACCAGGGCTGGCAGGCTCTCTCTGCCTGCTTGACACCCTCCCAGGAGAAACTGGGATTGCGTGCACCCTCAGCAAGTTTGCAGATAACAACAAGCTGAGTGTCGGCATGCCAGAGGGATGGGATCCATCCAGACAGACTGGGACAAGCTGGACAAGTGAGCCCATGTGAACCTTATGAGGTTCAACCAGGCCAAGTGTGATATCCTGCCCCTGGGTCAGGGCAGCCCCAGGTATCAGCACAGGCTGGGGGTGAAGGGATCGAGAGCAGCCCTGTGGAGAAGGACCTGAGGGTGCTGGGGGTGAAAAGCTGGACATGAGGCAGCACCGTGTGCTCGCAGCCCAGCAGCCAATGGCATCCTGGGCTACGTGGGCAGCAGGTCAAGAGGGGGAGGAATTCTGCCTCTCTGCTCTGGGGAGACCCCTCTTGCTCCCCTTGCAGTGCTGGGTCCAGCTCTGGAGTCCTCAGCACAGGAGAGACAGGGACCTGTTGGAGCAGAGCCAGAGGAGGCCACAGCAACAGTGGGAGGGCTGGAGAAGAGAAGGCTCCAGGGAGACGACCTTGTGGCCTTTCAGTACTTCAAGGGGCCTGTCAGAAAGATGGGGACAGACCTTTTAGCAGGGCCTGTTGTGACAGGACAAGGGGTGATGGTTTTAAACTAAAAGAGGGAGATTTGGACTGGACAAAAGGGAAAAAAAAAGTAGAACGAGGGTGGTGAGACCCTGGCCCAACACCCCATCCCTGGAACTCTTCCAGGTGCAGTTGATCTGGGGCTCTGAGCAACCTGCTCTAGCTGCAGATGCAGGGGTGTTGGACTAGATGACCTTTAAAGGTCCCTTCCAACCCAAACCCTTCTACGATTCTACGAAACCACACTTCCTCCTGCCTCCTTCTATTCCTCCACAAGCCAGGGCACAATCCCCTGTGCACTGCTGAGAGGACCTGGAAATCAGAGAGGAAGCCAGGCTCAGTGTAGAGGAAGAACTGAGGCTGGGATACGCCAAGCAGTAAGTGACTGGCCTCAAGGCCAGAGGAAGCGATGCTGGGGATAGAGGGAAGAACTGCATGGCCCTGGGAGGGTTTGGACCTGCAGCCTGTGCACGCTGCAGGCAGGACGGAGGCTCTGGGTGCTGCCTGGGCAGGGGTTGGTGCCAGTGCAGCCCTTCTGTGGGTGGGATGCACCCGCTGACTATGTTGAGTTCAGCCCATGTGTGTGCTGTTCATGGCCGACACCTCCCCTTGCACCCGCCCCACCAGGGGAAGCTCTCACCCTTCTCACACAGGCACCAGCAGGGCAGGAAGATCAGCTCTCCCTGCATGCTGAAGTGGTCAAAGTCCTCAGTACTGATTTTTCCTGGGAGGGGCCAATGACAAAACTAAAAATAACTATTTCCCTCACCTCCAGCACAGCCTGCCCCACACTCAACAGCGGCTGCAGAGGATTAGCATCTCCCTCGTGGTGTAATCTCCCTACAAAGACGACAACATTTGTCCCAAGACGTCCAGGGAGATGTAGAATGGGAGGCAGAGACAGCAAGGAGCAGAGTCTGGCCCAGATTGTTTTGATTCCCGCGTATCAGCCCTGTGAGCAGAGCTCTGTGCTTTGTGTCGGGATCCACTTCATAAGAACAAGACAAAGGGAAGGGGTAGGCCACAGGCAGAGACCCAAACCTGTACCCGTGTCCTGCCCCTCTGCTGGTTCGGACTCTCAGTCGGACTGCTTCTGCCCCAGCAGCAGAACAAACACAGTTTTCCAGGAAAACTAGATCATCTGCTTCCCCTGTCAGCTGCTGCTACCTGCCCGGGCAGAGTCACCAGAGCAGAGGGATGTCCCAGCTTGGCACATACCACACACTGACTGCCAGCTGCTCCAGCTCGGTCCATGCATGTCTCCTTCCTGGCCCAACCCAGGAAGGGTCGCTCTCCGGTCCTGTGGTGTGCTCTCCAGTACTGGAGCCCATGCACTCCCCATCCTTAAGCAGCCAAGATTTCAAAGGGCAGCTTTGCCTTTGATGTAGAAAGCAGGCTCCCAGCACTTAGGTCCCAATCAAAGCACCCGAGTGCAGGACCCTGCCGCAGTAAATGGAAGAGGAAAGTGAAAAGCTGGTGGAGCCAAGGAGAGCTCATCTTTGGGCATGCCCAGCTCCACCACAGGTTGAGTCCCTGTGGAGAAGGACTTTCTCTTCCACTAGACATGAACTGCAATGAGGACTTCAGCAGGAAGGAGTAGGCTGCCCACAGAAAGGTGAAGCGGGACATATTTAAGACATTTTTCTGCAGGCTGCCTGCACTGAACTGACTCTCCCTCTGCTCACCCCTTGCACCAGACTGGGGATGCCCCAGAAGCATGCAAGTAGTAGCTGTCCTTGGGGCAGACCCACCTCTGCACCCACATCCTTCCTGCCTTCCTCTACTCTTTCCACACAGGAGGCTATCATGTCCCAGCTGGGTCGAGAGCCACAACCAAAGCAGTAAGAAGCCGGGCACTTCATCACAGGGTTTTGCTGGTGCACATCTACTCCAGGGAACGACTGTCACAGGATGCCTGTGACATTGTGGCCTGTCCACCAGCACAGGGAGGGCACCCAAAAGTTGCTCACCTTCAGCACGATGGTTAAAGTTTTGATGGGAGAGGGGGATTAGAAGAGAAGGATTTTTGAAGAACGCCATGTAAATTCACCACTGTCTGGCCCTAAAGGAAAGAGCCAGGATCCGATGACGCTCCACTTGGTGCAACATGTAAACAGGAAGATTCGGTATTTTGTTTCATATTAAAAAATACACAGTGTCCACATGGATGTCAGGGTTTGCAGCTGGGAGTTTATTCAAGCAAATCCGCTGGCACAGCTCCTGGAGGTTGGGAAGGAATTGGCAGCAGGGCCCATCTAATCTTTCCACAGAAGTAGCCGGCTCAGGGCCCTGGGAAGCTCAGCCCCTCTTCACAGATTAAGGTAATTCACTCACAGTGAGTCTGGTTCTTCGAGGCCAAGAGTCGGCTCCAGCGTGGGCCCCAGCGGGGCAGGGAAAGGCGGCGGCAGCAGCACCCGGGAAGTGCTCAGCTGTGAGCGACTGCTAAAAACACACGCTCCTGAGTGAGGGCTTGTGGGAAAGGGTGTGCACTTTACCTTGCTGGGGTCTGATGGATTCTCTCAGCAGCATCCCCAGCACTGGTGAGCTTTGCAAACACGGCTGGGAAGCCTGGCAATGGACTTCATTAAGGCTGATCCTCGGTGCACAATACAACACAATTCCACTTAGCGAATCAACAGATGTCGAAGTAAGATGGATGGTGCCTTCCCATGTAGGCTTCCTTCGCTTGGCTTCTTAGAGCTACAAAGCTATTTAGCTGCTGTGAAAATTGTAAAGGTCTTCTTCAGAAAGACTGCTCCAAGTGCAGTTCAGCACCACGTGGCAGCACGGGGTCAACACCTCCAGTTCAAAGCTTTGAAGCTGTGATTTGAAGGAATTTCACTCAATAGTCAATGAGGCTGTCAAGTCGATATTTTTTATTGCGGCGCCCAGCGCATAGGGGATCACTCCGCCAAATACGCACCCCAGAGGCTGTTAACTTTTGGTACCTATATAGTTAAAAGGTTATACATACTCAATATAGTTCCCAGAAATGTTTAGCATATTCATTAGATTTCTGAGAAATCGTTTACATAAGTCTCCGCCCTTAATGTACGTGCAGTCCCTGCCTTGGGTGGTCATCAAGGCTCCTCGGTGGTCGTTTGCTTCCTCATCATCGTCTTCACCGTGGTGTCCATCATGGTGCCTCGACAGCTTCAAGATTATTTGCAGGCAGGTTGCTTCACTTTTGGCACAGACATCACCAACATTCCTCTTCCAAGGTCTGCTAGATCACTACAAACTCTATAGCTTGCAGATTCTACTTTCTTATCCATTGCTGGCTGCTTAGGCATTTTGCTGTTTAGGCACCTTCTTATCTGTTGTGAATGGCTTGGGTACTTCACACTATCAGCTACACAACGCTTGTTTAGACTCATCTTCTAACTTCAGACTAATTCCTACAACCATCCTGAAGCTACATATTTTAAGAGAATATTCGAAACCCTTGTATCAGCTGCAAATAAGGCACCTGCATTATAGGTGTCCTGAGAGCTTGCCACAGAAGTAAGGTGAGGTCCACACAGAGCAGCTGCTGACCAGGAGGCTGCGTGGAAATGCCAAACTAGGCGGAGAGTCAGCGGTCGGGATTAAACCCAGAATTTGGGGCAGATGTCTCCCCTCTTCTCCTCCTGGGAAAGCCCAGCTTTGTTTTACAGGACAAAAGTGGAAGTGAATTGTTCCCAAGTCACTGCATAGACCAACATTAGGGAAGGGTCAGTATCCACCTTCGGTACCTACCCCCCAGAGGTGCTGTGGAAGGCAGGAAGGGCATCGGCTACTCCCAAATTCTCTGTTACTGGTGGAGGTCTGTGTCTGCCCCTCCACAAGCCTTTCCACACAAAAGCAGATCGGTTTGAGGCAGGGAAGGGCAGCTTCAGCACAGGAAACGACTTCTGCTCCTGCTATGTCGCTTTGCTAAACCTCCCCTTTTATCCCTGGGGAAAGGGATCGTTTGGCAGCAGGAAGACTATTGTGTGCTTCTTGCTATAAGTAGCTCCTAAAGGCTTAGCTGAGAGGTGGAGGGAGTTGTTTAACTACAGAGTGAACAGAACTGTACCCTAACAGGTAGGTAGGACCAATTTGTCACTGCTGGGAGCACAGCTTCAAGTAAGAAGGGAATGCAAAACCTATTTCCACATACTGAAAGTGAACAGTGTGAATTTTTGTCATAGACAGAGTACCACAAATCTCAGAGACTGGAAACAGATCCTCTATGAAAATCTATTTTTCCTCTCTCCAGATTGCTGGTGTTCATGTTTGTGCTATTCCTTAAACAGCGAGGCTGCCAATCAAAGTCACATTCAGAGGCAAATTCTGGGTTGCTAAAGAAATTCTTCGGCTCTTCCTGAAGTGCTAATGTGTCTGGGTTAAAGGATCCATCAAAGCAGGAAGAAGCCAGAGGCAGACTTACAAGTCAAATGTTTAATAATTTCCGAAGTGAGTATTACATCCATATTTAGAGAATATATAAAGAGATGGAAAAGAAGGAAAGAAAAAATAAAATTGGTATCTTCAAGAGGGCACACACTTAACCTCGTAACTCCTGCTGAATCCCCTCTTCAGAGGCACAGTGGCCACTTCAAACAACCCCTCTGTGCAATATGAGATCAGGGACCAGGCCATTTGCAGTGCTTAGGTTCAGCACTTTAGGAAGAGCTGGGAACACTCTGATTCCGTACAACTCGCGCACGACCTGTTACATGGTTAATTGTGTCCTGTCCAGAAGAGGGATACCAGGTGAATCAAAGTTACCCTAGGCAAGGTGAGCTGGTAAAACACGGTCTCAGCAGGGCCATGTTGCTTCCACCCACTTCTGTTTTTCTACTGACCACAAATGTTTCTCACATCTCTTCCCAACATAGCGTTATTGCTAGACAGAGCAAGGATAAGAAAGGAGACATGTTATTAGACTTGGCAGCACCAAGACAACTGCAGTGGGAGGGCTCCAAGCATTCCCCAGAGAAAGCCAGAGGGCTGCTACAGCCCAGAAAGCAGTGACAGGTTCCCCGGTGGCGTTACCTACTGTTAACACTGCCTTCTACCTCCCACTAAGATCAGCACCCAACATCCTCCCTCAGCTCCTTGAAATTTTGCCCAGAAATCTCTGCTAAAAGAAGCATGTGCACCAGGACAAGTTGGCCCTGGTAAAGAAGGTTCTTCCTCACAAGCTTCAAGACAGGTGTAAATATACCAGGGACTCCTCTCCATTACCATAAGAGCAAATCTCAGCATCTCCTTCTGCTGGGCAGCCACAACCTTGTCTATCCCCTTCCCTCCTCATAGCACAACCACCTGCGTTGGGCAGGGAAGAGATCAGAAGGGACTAAATTTGGGCTAGAGGAGCACAAGCAGCATCTCTCCGGGAATACAAGTTTGGAGTCACAGAGCAACTACAAACTCTTTGCGCTGAAGAGCAAAGAATCATAGAATGCATTGGGTTGGAAGGGACCTTGCTCATCTAGTCCAGCCCCTCTGCAGTCAGCAGGGACATCTTTAACTAGAGCAGGTTGCTCAGAGCCCCATCAAGCCTGACCTTGAATGTCTCCAGAGATGGGGCCTCCACCACCTCCCTGGGCAGCCTGTTCCAGTGTTCCACCACTTACAGTAAAGAGGTTCTGCCTAATGCCCAATTTAAATCTACCCTTCTCTAGTTTAGAACCATCGCTGTTGTGGTTAAGAGCCTTAAACGGAGATAATTGCCCTTCTTCCTTTTGATACATGACCTTGTGAACAGTCCCTCTCCAGCCTTCTTATAGGCCCAGTTGTGCTGTTACAGCTGAAAGCTCCAGAGATGCTGGGAGGCTACCACGCTGCCTTGTGTCCTTCAACACAAACGGGAAGGATGTGAGCAGCAGCTGCACAGCTCACCGTGCTCCTAGATGGGAATGACAACTTCCATGTGTTTTGGCAGGAAAGCCACTCAGAAAGGCACCCCCAACAGCCTGCTCACCCTGGCAACATGGAATAGTAGGGGTTGGAACAGACCTCTGGAGATCATCAAGTCCAACCCCTCTGCCAGAGCAGGATCACCTGAGGCAGGCCACACAGGAACATGTCCAGGTGGGTTTTGAAAGTCTCTACAGAAAGAGAGTCCACAACCTCTCTGGGCAGCCTGTTCAAATGCTCTACCACCCTCACAGTAAAGATTTTCCTCATGTTGAGGTAGAACTTTCTGTGTTCCCGTTTGTGCCCACTGCCTCTCGTCCTATCCCAGGGCACCACTGAAAAGAGACCGGCCCCTTCTACTTGACACCCACCCTTCAGATAATTGTAAACATAGGAAAAGGAGGAGTGCTAGCCTGGCTTAGCTGCCGCTCCTACCCTCCTTGCCCACAGCTAACTCACCTTGGCCTTGTTCTGGACAGGCAGGTACAGCTTGAACTCAGCTGGGAGCTCATCCTCTGAGTAGAGCCGGTCAGAGAAGTACACCCGCCGGATGCGACAGTTGGCATGGATCTGCGCGTCAAAACAACCAATCAGTCCGTTTTCCACTTCCAGTTTTGCTGTCATGCAGCAACCTGCATTCCTCGGCTCGGCAGCTGGGGAAGAGACCTTACTGCCTCTCTGAATCTGGCAGGGCTTTAGAGAAGAAACATTTACCCGTGCCCTCTGCTTTTTGTGAGATGCTCTCTCCAGTGCTGCAAGTTGGCTCAGGAGATTTGGCCAAGCTCTGTCATCTCTGCAAACTGAGATCTGCTTTAGTTGCTTAGAGGGTCCTTTGCTGTGAATCTACCTCTGCTTCTCCACTGGTACCAGCGTTTGCCAGAACACTCTCAGCCTCAGCTTGCTGCATTTTTAAGACCCCCTCCTCAGGGCCTCCCTGAGGTCAGGAATGAGATTGCCCAGTCTTCACTGCCTCCACTACCAGCTGGTAGCGAAGAAATCGCTCCAGTCCCCATCACGGGTATGCAAGGGGGCAGACATTTCCCAGTTGCTTGCCTGTTCATCTCAGGGTAGCCTCACGAGGAACTGCAGCAGACCCGTCACCTTAAGGAACAGGCACGCACACAAGCGGTTCTCAAAGTAACATACGCCACCGGACACAGCCAACATATCCCTCTCGCAGAAACAAATGCTGTGTCAGCTCTGGTCTGCGGGGTTCTCACCTGAACTCTCAGGGTCTCGATGTAATTCGTTCCGTAAGCCCGGCGCGTGAAGTCTGACAGGTTGAATTGGATTTGGTTCCAGCCATCATCCAGCCGCATGGGCATGGTGCAGATGAAGGGCTTCACCCGAGTGGTGCTCTGGTAGTTACTCGCCCGGAAACGCCGGCGTACGTTCTTGTCATCGAGCACCTGGGGCAAGAAAGGAAGGCTGCTGACCCAGGTGTCAGGGGTCCCCAGCTCCCCGAGACAGCAGTGGTTCTAGATTCAGGCTCTACCTGTCTCCGAGAAGACTTTCCTGCTCCCGCTGCTCCATTTCACAGTGGAAACGTTTTAAATGAAGGAACAGACACATTTTCAGGCCAAGAGAGCAAAACTGTTTTGGCGACCACTCGTCGCCTGGGACAAGTTCTGATATAAGATTGCAGGCTCCCTGGCACCTTCCATACTGGTCCCTGGAGGGGCCTCCCCGCTGCACATTCCTCACCTGCACTTCAAAAGTGAAGTATTTCTTCAGGTTTTTGATGATCATCACTAGGAAAGGTAGTTTGATGCCAAGCGTCTTCTTTGGGTCAGCAGGGCACGTGATGTAGGTGGTACTGAGAGGGACAGAAAGAAGCTTCAGGATCTCACAAAACACAAAGCACATGGATTCATCCCAAGCCTCTCCCTTGACCTAACACAGTCTTGGAGGAGAATCAGAAGGCGATAGCTGTGACTGTAAGACCTCAGCAACAACCAGGGCTTCCCACAACAGAAGGGAGAGTTTCAGAGGTAGCTGCAAGGAAAACAAGGTAAAAGCCTCAAAAAATGCATTTCAAATCCCACTTTTCTCACTCGGGGTATGAAACATCTTCCTGGACAGATGCACCTCCCCAAATTCAAGGGCACATCAGCACTGCTTCATAACACAACCTCCTCCTACGCTTGACTGAACAGGTAGAGCCCTCCGGAGCACAGCAGAGGCCCTGCATGCTCTATATGGTCGGTAAAACAGAGGTCATGAGCCCTAGAAGCACACGTCATGCCTGGCAAGTTCAGTATCAACACATCTCGGGAGGAAGAGAAGCCCTGGCTCAGCCTGTCTGCAGGAGAGGAGTCTCCACTGCCCTTATAAGGAGTGCCTTGCTCCGAATCAGCCCTGGAGAAGCCTTGGAGACACTGAACTCGCTCACGGATCTCGCGTCTATCTCTCTGGTTGATGGAGAGGAGGTTGCTAAGTGAAGCACCATAAGCAACCCCCCTCATAAATCTTGCTTTGATCCTCCCGCTGTCAGGAGAGCAGCTGTCACATGGGGAGGGCAGCAGAGCAGACCTAACACGATAAAAGATGCTGGAGACAGAGCGCTGTCTCCTGCACCTCAGTAAGAGGTGGCACTGACTGGGGACCTGGTACCAAACACAGCTTCCCCCCCTGCCAAGCCATGGAAAAAGAACGGGATTTTATTTTTACTTTTTATCCCTTAGCCCCACTAAGGACAACAAAGAGCTCTACAAGCACATCCAAGGAAAGGCACAGTACAGAGCCACAGAGGGGTATCGGGGATCTGACCCCAGATCATATCCTCCAATTTATTGACAAAGAGATAGCGGCAGAGTCTGAAGGAGTCACCTGTTGGGCACTGACTCAGCTCGATGGCCAAGCCCCCAGGGCACACTAGATCAGAAGAAGATGCTTTCTCCTACCTGACGTTAGTTCCTTCGATCTCCAGCACCAGCGACTGAATGTCATTGTCAGTTATTCGCTTTATGTGGCCATTGCGCACCTGGAAGACAAGTGGGGCAGACAGCACAGGTGTTTCTATCTCAAGTAACAAGTGGTGCCTACAGCTCCACTGAGAGGGGAAAAAAGACCCCAGGAGGCCTCATATACGTTGACTTCACTCCTGTTGTCCTGGACTTCACTGTTTCCAAGGCTTTGATCACTGTCCCAGAGAGCCAGGACTCCAAGCAAGAGTTTATGGCCCAGCGAGCTGCACGGACACGGATCTATCCTTTGATCTATCCAAATATGCAATAGTGAACACAAGAGACTCAAACCTCACGTTAGAGGTCCAAACAATCAAACAGAGAAGTGTCAGAGCAAGACCAAATTAGACTGGTATAAAGGTTAAAAAACCAAGCAGGAGAAATACGGAGGCAAACAAACGAAGCCACTAGCCAGTACTGGTCACCAAGGGGTCTCAGTCTCTCCTGCCAGGCACGGCTGACTGCCCCTGTGAAAAAACTTGGTTACAATTTTTCATAATTGCAGCTTACTCAAGTGCAGAGCCATCGTCTGCTCTGCTGAGGGGCACAGGGATTTGGCTACTCGGATGCAGCCAGCTCCCCACAGGCACAGGGAGGCCCGTGCTGGAACAAGGAGGCAACATAAATTCATTTTTCTCCACAAGCAACACAGCTGAATCCCACGATCTGAGAATTTTTTTTTTTTTTTAATTAAGTACCTCACTTCCCATCAAGTTTATCTCCATTTAAAAGGCACTTCTGCTAATTAAGCTCTCTACTCTTTCCCAGTACTAGACCAGCAAATTGCATCGCTCCTTCCGGCTCCATGAATTAATTTCTTTAGCACCGATCATTGCTGCTAATATATAGGACACATTAAGCTTCAAATGGGATGGTTCCAGTCAGGAGCTACAAAATGATTTCCAGGCTTAGCTATTAAAATTCAAAGTTCACTTCTTCAGAGGGACCTACCTGGGTGATGTTGCATACATTTGCTGGAAGAAAGAGCTAAGCTCTGCGAGCAGCCTGCCCCCTGGGTCTGTCTCTACACTGAGTTGTTTCAAGAAAGAGCAGCCTGGATCACGCAGCTGCTGAGTGCAGCTCACCCTGTCAGGCTGCTCTTAACTCTGCTTCAAGCCTGCACAGATACTTCCAGAAAGCATCAAGCTCTGAGAGAGGATCTTTACAGGATAACTGCATCTCTCCTTTGTATCAAATGCAATTCCCACGGATTTATCGCTCTGTTCAGGAGAAAACAACTGCACAAGGTCTGGATGAGCTGGGGGTTTTTGTTTGTTAATTTTATTTAATTAAAAACACTGGCCTAGCAGAAGCCCCATGTGCCCCTCTGTAGTTGAGGCAGCAGTTGGCATATGGGAAATGAAATCCTGGAAGCCGCAGGAATACAGCACGTGGACTTCACACTGGGAAATAACTCTGCATAAGCAGGTAACAGTAGTGCCCAATCAAACCTGCCTCCACAGCACGTAAGATGGCTTTTACTACGGGCAGCTTACGGCTCCACAGAGGAGAGAAGGTTCAGATTTGCTTAGTACTGCTTGCCAGTGCTCTGCCAAGAAAGGAAGATGCAATGTCAGGGTCTTCTCTTCTCCTGGAGCCATTTGTAGGTACGTATCAAGCAAAGTTTGTCTATGTTGAATTAACGCACAAATATGGATGGCCACACTAAGACCGAAAGAGAGAAGGTCCAGACTTGGTGTCTACTATTTACCCAATCCCCGCACATGGCTTCTTCTTACACATTTATGATGTCTCATCTACATGCTTACGACTAATTTACTTTCCCAGAATCATACAGTAGTTAAGAAAAGAGCTAATGTGCTTTAAACCAATCAGTTAGCAGTGTTTCTATCTGCTATCAGGTCCCCCCCTCCTTAGCCTGTGAAGGCTTTCCTTCCCCGTATCATAGGGACGATGAAAAGCAGCAACCTTTCCTCCTCAGCATCAACAGAAACAGAATGGAAGAGAGCAGAAAATAGAGGAGATAAGGACAAAACAGGGCCAGGCTGAGGCAGAGACCTTCCTCCCCGTCCAACTTGACTCAGTGTAAGTTTTTGTGAGCCACACGATGGCCCAGCTGCAGTGAGATGCTCAGGTCGTGCCCTTTCACACAGAAGCCAGCCTGTCTGTCTGTACCTGCAGCCAGTGCTGGTAGGACAGACACACAGACACCTGGAGCATGAAACCCAGTGCTGGCTGGATCAGAAGTCCAAGCAGCCTTGCCTTTTTCATAAGATAAAAGCTGAACAGCACCAGAAGCGCTCCCCACCAACAGGAGCTCAAAGCAGTGGCCCCCAGGACTCCCTGGTGCCAGAAGCCCCAGCTCGGCTCCTTACTGCGGGCTGAGCCTGCCTCAGTGACCACCTCCCTGACAGAGGACATGTTTTGGTCACAGTTAGAGGAGCACTCCTCTTGCCCCACCAGCTCTGGAGGTCCCTTCCACCACCAGCTTGCACAGAGCAAGAGGCGATCTGTGGCACCAAGTGACAATCTTTGGCACCGAGAAGCACAGCTGCCAGCTCTGTGTGATGCAGGGCAGGAGGGATAATCCTGCTGTGCTTGCCATGGCTACTCAGCAAGAGCTCCCACTCTTCAGGGGCTTTCGCCTACCTCATGGAAGAGAAGATTTCAGAAATTTTAGAAATCTAGACAAAACACCCCACATTTCGATTTGGCAAATATTTTCTAGCCATATTAAGCCTAAGAAGGTGGATTTTTGAATCTGGAGAAAAGGAAAATAGCCCTCTTAGAAAACAGAAGTTCTTAAAATGCCTAATATCCTCTCAATCAGGAGAACCGGGAAGTTACCTTCTGTCTAAAGACCCACTGGAAAAGTTGGGGGTTTTTTTGCAGACGCAGATCTCGCATCTCACAGGGTTTGGAGCGAGCAGCAGCTTCCCAGACAATTGTGTCTGAACGGATCTGTTGCTCGAGGCTTCCGTTGCTGCTAGCAACGCTAGTCAAACCTAACAAAGCCCAGAGGAAAAGCAGGGAGGAGCAACCCTCCACAGGCCCAGCCGCTGGCAGGCAGGATGCCATGGGCCAAGGCCGACCTCTGCAGGCCTGCTCCCGCATGGTTGTCAGCCACCCGGTTCTGAGGTGACCGTCTTGTGCCAGCAACAGCGAGTAGGAACGGCCGGTGCCACCACCCAGGCTACCCTAGGCACGGCTAAGCCCTCACTGCGAGCCAGGCCAGCACTTGTCAAAGTCAGTCGTTAGTCTAGAAGACACATCAGACCCTTGCGCCACCTCCTTCCTCCAGAAGGGAGAGGGGGCAAAACAAGAGGCAAGAGCAGGAGCTGCCTGGCTCCGCTGCCGTGCCTCGTACACAAAGGTATCAGGAGAAGGAGCAAGCAGCTCGCGCTGCTCTATTCAAGATGCAGAGACCTGAGGCAACCCAGACAAGGATGGTGTGTGAGAAAACTAACAAGTCAGAGAGGGGCTGCAAGAGAGGACACCAAATCAGTGTTTTCAGGGACTTGATCCTGGCCACCTTCGTGAGTGAAACTGCTGCCTGCATTCTTGTGGCAGAGCACGTGTTTGACATTCAGATGGGTATCGAACACTAGCTGACCTTCCGTCCCAAGAGCATCTGAAATTGGTAAGGATACTCTGTGTCGGCACACCAGCAGAAGAGGAGAAATTAGGAAGACAACTGAGAGGTTTGACAAGTTTTGTTGAAGTGCTCACAATTTGCAGAAAAGCATCAGCGAGTCCCCTGGAGATTGGTCGCATGTCTCCACGCTCTGGCAGAGGACCACGGTGGCAAGATACTGCCGGAATAAACAGAGGACTCTGAAGCACAAAATGCTGGAAAGCAAAGAGGAAACACCTTGCAAACAGGTCTGCAGACCAGGTGCACACAGCACGGGGAGGCAGGAGAAGCGAGCACAGCCCACAGGTTACCGGCTCTCTGTGGATAAGGCTGAAGGAGCAACCTTTGCCTGCAGGGACAGTCACCGTGCTCTTCCCAAGGCCTGGACGCTTCCGTCCTGTGACAGGACACTGGTGGCCAAGATAGACTGGGCCTGACAGGGTGTGCTGCCAAGGCCTGCCCCGAGCTTACCCACAGCACCCTGAGGGAAAAGAGAGAGACTCTATCCTACTACTTAGAGGGAGGTTACAAATGTTCACAACAAGAAGAGGCTTCCAGCACCCCGTTTCTACACCTGTATCAAATGAAGAAGCCTTTAAGTCAAACCGTCTCCATCAACACAAGCAGATATCCTATTAGGGCCAAACAAGAAACGGTTTCCCCTCTGTCACAAAAGCCTGAGATTCCCTAAGATGTAAAAAAAAAAATTAAAAAAAAAAAAAAATCACTGGTCGCTGGTACTTTTTGCAAAGGTAAGAGAGTCCACATTAGGACAGCTATGACTCCAGCAACCAAACACAGGAGAACATCAAATCCCTTGTTTCCAATTCTCACCCCTGATGAGAGCAGCGACCACGTTCTGCACAGTTTTGGTTGTTTTCCCTGATTCCAGAAACACCAACTCTAGCCCTCTCCTGTGGCGATGCCAGAGCTAGAGCATTCCTGGGATGGCTATGTTTGGACAGGTCAGTATCTTCCAACAAATAAATAAATAAATACAAAAACCCACTGGAAACAAGTCCTCACTCTTTCAGGACATTTACTCACTTAATGAACACGCTGCCCAAGTCAGGTGCCAGCCTGCCCCTCTGCTGCCAGCCTGGCAGATGCCTGCAGCAAGACAGTGGCACCAGCAGCTTAGCACCCAGCTCCCTGCTTGCAGCAGGCCATCAGCACCCAAACCATACATAGCTCTTTCCCATGCTGTAAGTTCAAGGAACCTTCACACCACCTAATGTGCAAGGCAGCAGCAGGAGCAGAATTTTCATTTTCACGCGCGTTGGAGTAAAGACCCGAGGGACTCGTCTTTCTCAGCTCCAAGGCAACAAGATGCCCTTAGTGCCACCCTTCACCTCCTGCTGCAAACACACCAAAAGTGTCAGATCAGGAATGTCAAATCTATTACAAACCCACCACCTCATGTCTTTTTAAATGGCAAAGTGAGCTGAAAGAGCAAGCCACGCTGATATTCACAGGCAGAGAAGTCAGCAAACCCACTCTGGTTTCACACCACACCTTTGTGAGTGGGGCAGTCCTCACAAGAAGCATGCTCAAGCTGGCTGTACTTCCTCAGGACAGACAGATCTCCGAGTGAGGAAGAGCACCCACACATAGCCCTGCTGCTCATTAAGGGTGCAGGGCTGCTGCTGCCAGGCAGTGCCAGCAGAGCCCAGCCACATGCAAGCCCTACATTAGGTGACAGAAGGAGCCTGCACACCCAGCTGCTGCTCTCAGGAACACCAGCGGTAATTCTCTGTAAGACCTTCCTGGCCAATCCAGCAACAACTGCACCCGAAGGGACTGCTGGTTATGTCCACCCTGCATGCAGAGCTCCTGCTGGCCGCTCCGGGAGCTGCGCCATCACAACAGCATCACCATGCCCACCACGATTCACCTTGGAAGGTACCTCAAGAGGTCTCCAGCGTAAACTCCACCTCCAAGCTGGGTCAGCCCAGGTTGCTCATCGCTTTATCCAGTCTGGATGCACGCTACGTCCCTCCATCTAAGAGTCTTTAACGCATCCCATCCTCACACCATCCAAATAACCTGCCAGTGCTTTTTTAAAGTCAGGAACATTTGTGCACGAGCCCTAACGCACACACAGGCGCACGGACAGGTTGCGTGAGACAACCCTGCTCTTGGCAGAGTTGTGTGGGTGCCCCATTGGTGGGAAATGGGAAGCAGTGGTTCTCAACACCACCAAACCTCCTGGTAAGGGCTCCCTGATGCAAGATACCTGGGAGATGGCAGGGGACTCTCAACAGAACCACTCCAGCACCAGACAGAAAAAAAACCCAAACACATGAAATGTTCCTGACTTCTTACACGCTAGAAGCTGCCACGCAGCCTACCTTTAAATACCCTTAGCAAATCCGTTTAAAAAACGGCTGATACCCCACCTCTGCTACATCCCACCACTGCGAGGAAGCCGGTGTATGTGACGAAGGCTCGGTTTGTTTTCCGCTACCTATTTCCAGCGTTTGAGGTTTTTTGTAGCCTCTCGCAGTGCTGCGTCTCCTGACATCGGGCTGGCTCACCCTCCTGGCAGGCTCTTCTGCTCCGCGAATGCAGAAAAGATGCTTTTATAATAACACATTCCCCTCAAAACAAACCCAAAACAAACCCAACAAAATCGAGAGGTTCTCGGTAACCTGGTACGGGCTCCTTGGGCCCCAAGCGGCCTGCCGAGAAAGGCCCCAGGGCTGCCTGGGCCCCAGCAGCTGCTCCCCCAGCCCCGCCGTTGCTCCGCCTACGATGCCACCTCACCTTCTTGTCCCAGATCTGGAGCGGCTTGCTGCCGATGCTGTACAACACCGAGAGGAACCCGCTCTGGAACGTGTTCTTGAACATGCCGGGGCCGCGGCGGGGCAGGCCAGGCCGAGCCGGGTGCCCCTCTCCCGCCGCAGCCGCCCCTCCGCGCAAGGATACGGCGGTTTCCACAGATCCCTCCGCGCCGCCCCGGCTACCTCCAAGCCTCCGAATCGCGTCGCCGCCGTCACCAGAGAACTATTTGCCCCGCGCCTTCCGCAGGCCGTCGGATCTACTTCCGGCCGCCGCCGAGAGACGGGGTGTTGTGGAAGCGCGTGCTGCGATGGCAACGGGAGCGGGCGGGGC
>VWZK01020467.1:109401-138781 GCA_013396935.1 Baryphthengus martii | reverse complement strand
GGGCAGGGCCCTGCGCTCCGCGGGTCTCGCCGATCAGGAGTCACACAAGCACCGAGACGACTCAGTCCCCGTTCCTCGTTAGCTCAGCAAAGTGCGTTACTGAAGCCGGGATCATTAAAGGCCACTCACCCGCGGCCAGTTCACTGCATCTGATGAAATGGCTGGTACCACGTCAACTGAATACTTAGGGGGACTTAGGTGGGTACATTTTTAAAACAATCCAATTCTTCCTCTTCAATTCACAACTATCAGACAAAAGGCAACACTTTGGTTTTCTGTTTCCAACAATGCATTTGGCTCACGGAGCGTTTCTGTTTGGGGGCTGCTGGTTTCTGGTAAGCTCCTGTTTCTCTTTGTGCTGATTTTACGACTGCTGTGCCCAGATGGTGTTTGCTGAACTTTGCTGCTTCCTTTAGCCCAAATCTTGCTCCCAAGTTCCCAAATTTCACATGCCCCAGCAGATGACACACATCCATCCACCCATCCATCCACCCACCCACCCATCCATCCATCCATCCATCCATCCATCCATCCATCCATCCACTCACCCACCCACCCATCCATTCCAGCCCCTGTGCACATCAGCAGGTACACACACCTATTGGAAATGTGGTGTGACAATGCCTGCAGCACAGTCCTGCATCCGTGAACCCGCGTTTCTGGGGAGCACTGCCGCGAAGTGTGAGTACCGGAAAGCAGCTCCTGAAACTCCCAAGTTATTTCCTGACTCTGGTCTTCCAGGACGTTGCCAGACCCTTTCCTGTACTTCTGCGACCAAGGGAAAGGAAAACACCTTTGATAGGAGCAGAAGGGAAGGATGTTTCAGTTGCACAAAGGTAGTGGGCACATCCTACCCTCTGCCAAGACATTTCCCAGCCCTTTGTTGCTACCCAGGCTGGAGCTGGCTGCAACCACGTGCTCAGAAAACCTCTGCCACATGCCAGTGTGGCACTAATGGGGACACACTCACGCTGGAGGCTGCTGTCTCCTTACGCCAGAAACTGCTAGGACATCTGGAAAATTGTGCTTTTCAGAGGAGCCTCCTACGTATTGGCCAGTGTGGGAGGTTGCCCCAGTACTGCATCATGCTTACTGCCATGGTGGCATTTCCTCAGACAGCATTTCAGGTCAGAGCTGCTCCATCTCCAGCTGGAATTGGGCCGGATTTTGCACTCCCTGACACCAGAAATACCCGTTACGAGGTAGACCTGGATGTAGTAGGAGGAGGGGGCAGGAAGACTCTCTAACATAGCAGCACTGTCAGTGCAGCACCTCCAGCTCCTGCTTGCTGCTCCGCACAGCACAGGGTGCGGTGCTGGGTCTCCTCCCGGGGAGAGGGACAGCAGCTCCTGCTGCCTGGCTTGTTTGAGCAGGAAGGTGCTGATCTGTGCCCACATGGAGATCCGGATTTTGTGATTCGTGAAAAGAGGCATCTTTGCCCTCCTGGAGAAGCGGCAGCCTCCAGGCCCAGGAATATGGAATAATTACGGTGGGACTGCCATACGCACTGCCGGGAGGACACAGACTCTGCCTGAGGGCAGCAAGGGCTGTGTCAGATCCAGCCCCTGCCAGAAGCTGGGGGAGTATCCACCTGTACCACCTTTGTGTGAGGACTCACTCCTGCATTTCCACTGCAGCCACTTTCCAGGGCTGGGTGAGAGCAGCACCGTGTGGCTCTGGATTTAGTAGGAACCCACGGCTCCCTTGACCTCAGGCCGCAACAGGTCTATCTCTCCCAGTCAAGAGTCTTGTCTCAGAGATATCCTCAGCCTAGGCAGCTGCCGTATAAGGGAAAACTATGTAGGGAAAAACATGTGAGCAGTGAAGTAATGGGACAACAGATGAGAAGTGGCCGTGTACAGCCGTACAGAGTCTAGGTGGAGGTTTTTAGACCAGAGTACTAAGAAGTGATATGTTAAAATCAGACCAGGGTACAGACTGGACAACCACCAGCACTGCAGCCAGGCTCTCCTGAGAGCTGCCAGTGAAGCACAATGTCCGTAAGGGAACTACTGTGATGTGGAGGTCTACAGGCAGGAACTTCAAGCTCAGGGCTTTGCAGACAGGGTGCTGAGGAGGAGAGTCCCAACTCCAGAAAGAGGAAGAGATAGGAGCTACAAGGGTGCAGAGACAGAGCTGTGCCCAAGTCCTGCAGGCTGGGAAAAGCAGGTACCAGCACTAGCATTCAGGCCACCACCCAAGGAGGCACCTCCAGAAGAGTGTGGGGGCCTAAGGAGGGACACCTCAAAGTGGCAAGTGCCTCCTTTGCCTCTGCCCGTGGTGGGTTTGTGCAACCAATTCCTCCTGCTCTCCTTGCCCAGGCTGTCCCAGCAGGTCACAGGGAACAACTCACGCTCTAGCATCCACCCTCCTGTGTGGCCAGTCCCATCCCACAGCTCCCTCCCCACTAAATACTCCTCCTTGTATGCTTCTTTTAAAAATTTTATTCAACAATATAGAATTCTTTTAATTATAATACAGAACTGTCCGTTGTGACACTACATACCTTGCCACTTCTGTGCTCTGGCAGACAGGCACAAGCTGGCTAACCATGGTCTGGCAGAGACTAGGGCAGGGAACAGCCAGAATGGAGGAAGGAACAACCAACCAACCACTGCTTTGCACGCCCTTCACATTGCCATGCTTTCTGGGTCAGGAAAAGCTCAACAAGGAACCAAAAGCAGAAGAACCTTTTAACGCTCTGAAGCAAGGGCTGTGGTCATAGAGGTGAGTGCTGTTCAGCCAGATGCGCTGCCTCCCTCTCGGCCCTGCCTGCGCTGTGCAGTCTGCCCTCCACGTCACTCTACGTGTGCCGACAAGCCATTTGATTTGGTTCTCATTCGGCTTATGGAAAACTGGGAGCAACAGCATCGGACCTGAGAAGAGATGGGAGGAGGGAAGTGAGTATCACACGGGGCGCAGCCAGCTCAGTAGAGCTCCTCCAGTCCTGCGTGATGAGATGGCTGGGCATGCTGCCCCGCGTCCTGCCACCCTGCATCCAGTCCAGCCACATCCACCAGGCCCTTCAAGTGGGGACAGTGGAGGATCCTCATCTGGCTTTGGAAGGCATGGCAGGGTGAAGGAGGAAGGCAGGGTCGAGCAAGGCGAAGGAGAGATGCAATCCAGTAAAGCAGCACTTTCATGGCAGCCAGACGCAAATTTGGACTTTATTCTCCATAGCCTCCGTGTTGTCTCCCTCTACTGCTGCAAACATCTCCTCCAGTCCCGCTAAAGGCTCCTGTTGTGCCACAGCACACTTGCAACAGGCACGGACCAGCTGGAGAAGCTGCTTCCCGCAGCCCTGCGAAGTAGGACTTGGGGGTGCTGGTTGATGAAGCGCTGAACGTGAGCTGGCAACGTGCACTGGCAGCCCAGAAAGCCAACCCTATCCTGGGCCGCATCAAAAGATGCATGGCCAGCAGGTTGAGGAAGGTGATTCTGCCCCTCTACTCTGCTTTTATGAGACCCCACCTGGAGTACTGTGTCCAGCTTTGGAGCTCCCAACACAAGAAGGACATGGATCTGTTGGAGAGGGTCCAGAGGAGGCCAGAAAGATGATCCGAGGGCTGGAGTTCCTCTCCTATGAGGACAGGCTGAGGGAGTTGGGTCTGTTCAGCCTGGAGAAGAGAAAGCTCCAGGGAGACCTTATAGAGACCTCCCAGTGTCTGAAGGGGGCCTACAGGAAAGCTGGAGGGGGACTTTTTATGAGGGCATGTGGTGGCAGGACAAGGGGCAATGATTTTAAACTAGAGCTGGGTAGATCTAAATTAGACATTAGGAAGAAGTTCTTTACTATGAGGGTGATGAGACCCTGGAAGGGGTTGCCCAGTGAAGTTGTGGATGTCTCATTTCTGGAAGTGTTTAAGATCGGGCTGGATGAGGCTCTGAGCAACCTGGTCTGGTGGGAGGTGTCCCTGCCCATGGCAGATGATCTTTAAGGTCCATTCCCACTCAAGCCATTCTATGATCCCCCTCCCACAGCATCCCTCAACAGCTGCTATGGCTTTGCTTTTGAGCCTTTCCTCTTACAAGGCACTTAGCTAAACCTGCACTCCACCTCTGTGAGACAGGTGGGGCTAGGGGAGCTGGAAGACCAGGACATGCATCAGGACTCTGCCAACTAGCATATGAAGATGCATGTTCCCATCTCATTCTTTCCTAAAGACAAGACAACGTCTTCTCAAGCTCTTGGCCGTCCCTACAGGCAGGATGCTGCTTTGCTAAGATTCAGAGGAGAGCACGGTTTCCTGCTCTGAGCCCTGGAAAGGGTCATGGGTGCGGAGAGGAACTGGCCCGAGCTGCAGCCCAGCATCCCCACAGCCCTGGATGAGAAGACTGCACCCCCTCCTCATTCCCAGGCTACACTTGCTCAGTTACTGTGTTTCCCTCTGGGATTAATCTATCCCAGCCCATCCTACCCTAGAGCAGGGGTAAGGATGTGGGGAGATACAGCAGCACAGGTTGTTCTAGCCTCTCTGGTTACTGCAACCATGGAAAGCCGTTCAGCCGTTTCGCTCACTGAGAACATTTCTCTGCCTCTGCTTGAGGGTACCAGCAAAGAATTTCCGACACAAGCTTAAGGGAACTGATACTTCCCAGAGCACAACCTTGAAACTCTACCATCAGGTTTGGACAGTGAAGCACTCATATACAACAATCAACGTTTTTATCCTATCAAAATGCTCACACTGAACTCGTTCTTCTTCTCCCCATGGTTCTTCTGCCTTGACTCTCCAGTCTGGCAGAGACTGGCCATGCCAACACACAAGAGCTGGAAAATAGGCAATTTTCCCCCACAGCAACTTGGAGAGGTCATGAGAAATATCTCCTGCCTCTTCCCAACGCAGCAATACGACACGTGTTTAAAATCAGTCCAGCGATGTTAAAACGCCAAATCAACCCTGCACGCATCGGCACGGCTGAAGAGCACAAGAAATACCCCCCCCCCAGGCCTCTCAGGCCAGGCAGCCTGTAGGTCAGGCGGACGTAGGACAGAGGGCTGGAAACAGTCGCCAAAGCCTTCAGCAGCATCTAGAGTAGAGTTAATATTAGCCAGGGCCCCTGTGGCACAGCGGCGACACCACAGACAGCTCCTCAGCCCAGACACCGGTAACGGACCTTATGCACTGCTCACTTCCCAGGATGGAAGAAAAGGGCTATTCCTTGCTCAGCACATCTTTAGAAAAAGTCACCCACCTAGGCTGAGAGGAGATAAGCATGGGGGTACACATGTGGAGTGACTCCCAGCCACGCATCAGTGGCTTCTCTGGTGAGACAGTAACAGACAGTCTGAGACCAGCACCTCGGGCACTGGCTCTTGGAAACCCAATGTACCACAAGTCGACTCCCAAGGTGCAGCCGAAGCCTCGCGCTGCCTCTGCAGCCTCAAGGAAACAGAGACAATCTGCCACAGGGAAACTCTTCAGCATGAAGAACTACAACCAAAGACCAAGAGATCCCATAATACTCAGAAAAGAGGGACTGGAGGAGCCAATCTGACCTCTTCGAGGAGGCAATTCCTTCAGCTCTCACTCTTTCTGGCTATCCCATAGATTTGAGACAGCAGACATTCAGATGTATAGATATTTATTGGTTTCAGTGAATTATACAAATGGATTGATCTGCTCTCGATGCCAATAGAATTTTATTGGAATATGGAATGTAAACAGATGTTTCAAATAGAAACATTGCAACCTTATAAAAAATTAACTATTTCAACAATGCCGCAGAAGGAAAGTCTGTGTTTAGGTGCTGGTGGGAAAACACTATCTCCAGCTTCTAGGTTTGAGTGTCACCAGAACCACTTGATGAAGTTACACACAGAACAAGTAGAGGAGGCAACTGTGAACTGTGGGGCTATAAATCCATCAAGGGATCTGATGAAAGAACCTGCAAGACGAACCCCCCACCCCCGCAACAGGATCGGCACCCCAGAATTCGACAGCTGGCTTTAGCACTACACGGGATCCCAAACCCTGGATCAGCAGCTGCACAGCCCCCTCCCTGACAGACCACGCCCGCTGTTCGCTGTCCCTTCCCTCACCCTGCACTCTTCTCCCCAACCTCCTCCCCGCTCCTCCATCCTGCGATGCTGGATTGAACAGCTCCAGAGCTGTGCACTGGCATAAGTCCGCATCTGACATGAATTCTCATGGAAGCCACGTCATGAGGTACGTGGTTGCACACTTATCACAAGAAATCTCGCAACACTGACTTTCCTGAGCTCGGTGGGAAAGTCTGGATAGTCCCTCCCCTCTCCTGCCACAAGAACAGCCCTCACATTCAAAAATTCCCAAAACAGGTCTATTAAGTTTCTTCTCAGAGCGAGCCTTTGTCAAACACACCCGGAGTGGGGAAAAATCTCACCTCTCCCTAGGAATCTGGACCACTGCCTTCATTTTAATGCTCCAAACCAATCCTGAGACTCTACTGGGTTTGTGGGTTGTTTTTTTGCTGAACCTCCCCCCTCCCTCAAACTGTCCTGGCATTTGCAATTGAAACTGGAATTCAAGGGCCAAATTCAAGCCCAGAGTGAGCAGTAGGACTTGGACTTCAAAACAAGAGTTGTACCTGCTGACCCCCCGCCTGAATTTGGTTCATCCAGAGTTTACAAGTCAGAAAGGCATGTTAGAAAGAGGCATGCTAAGGACTGATGGCGGAACGACCAATTGTCCCCACCAGTACGGTGGGGAAGGCTGGATTGAGAAGGAAGAGAAGTATCCATAGAGATGTGAACCAGAATCAGTTGTGTTCAGCCCTGGGAATATCACTACATGTTTAGCTCCTGCAAGACCATTTGCTCAGGGCTTTGGTACCACAGGGTTAGAGTTACATTAACCACAACCACCAGAGAGGAACTGAGGTTTCTGACCCACCCCACCCCCCCAAGGTTAGATTTCTGCCAAGTATAAAGGGGAAGGGAAGGAGAGGGTGGTCCTTGGTTCTTTTCCCTTCACTGTGTGACCGAAGGTTTTGCTTTTATTTGTAAACATCTTGAATTACCCGTCGTTTTCCAGTCTTCATCGTGCTGTTGTCAGGCCACTGGAGAGCACAGAATTTTCTGAGCTGGGCTGGGACTGCTCCTTCACCACTGGGTCTGCAGGAGACATAGACCGGGCAGGAAGGGGAAACACCATTAATGAAGTGGAAGCTCCACCCTGCCAAACCCTTCCAGAGAAACTGCCCCAAAAATCCACAGAGCTGCTCAGGTTTCTGCAGAATGGGGAGATGAAGTTTGTCCCCACAACCCAAGACTTCTCTCTCCCTCCCACCTGGCTCCAGCTTCTTCAGACTCACAGAAATAGGGGTGCTCCATTGCCTCCTTAGCGGTCAGCCTCTGTTGATGGTCATATCGCAGGAGCTTGTCCAGGAGGTCTAGGACTTCAGGACTGACCAGGTGTCTGTTCTCACTGTGGATGAAGTTCTCCCAGCGCTTCCGGGAATGCCTGCAAAGAGACCAGCTGTCACTGCCCAGCTCTCACCAGCACAGCAGCACCCAGAAGTCCCAGGGGAATCAGCTGCCACTATCCATTTCTGAGAAGAGATGGCTGTGCCAGACACTGCCTACAGCTCTTACTTGCACAAGCTACTGCTCAGCAAACACTTGCCAAAAGGGGGAAAACTCTCTTCTTTAGGCACACAATTGCATGGATGTCCTACACCTGGGAAGGTTACGATATTGCACATCCCCTTCTGTCTGCAGGGACAACAGCAGGCAGCAGGCAGGGTGACACCCTTGGGGCCAGAAATGCTCTGGCTTACCAGGCAGCCTCCTGGACACTGTCTTCACTAGGTTAGCTTGTCAATTTCAGACACCTCAACTGGGCGGTTTTGAGCCCCTCAGCTCACATTCCGCTCCAGTGTCTACATCTCCACTTCTAGGGTGTCAACGAGCAGGAGAAGGAAGAAAGAGGAGATAGCTCATAGACCACGGGAGAGGCAAAAGGAAAGAGTCTCCATTTCATTAACCTCCTGAGATGACATGAGCAGCCAGATGGGAGGCCTGCAAGCAGCACTGTGACCCTCTCAGCCTTTGCTGAGAGTCCTTCAAGGGGACGGACATCAGTTTCTCTCCCTCTCTGTGTTACAAAGAAGAAAGGCAGCATTTCACTTCTGCACTTACTGGCCCAGGATATCATTGAAGTGTGGGTCCAGTTCTATGTGGTACTTCTTGAGATACCCATACAGCTCATCTGTGCCCAGGACCTTTGCAATGCGAACCAGCTGGAACAAAAGGCATGTTGAGAGAGAGCAAAAGGGCAGGCCACCACTCTTTTGCAGATCTTGCAAAAGATTAGATAATCACCCTCTTAGATTTTGCTGCCCAAATCTAAGAGCCTTTCTTCTAGAAACATCCCAGATGAAAGGAATATCTCCCATGAAACTTGTTTTTGCAACATGTGCAGAAAACAAGTCTCCTACACGAGGCGGTGAAGCATAATCCCAGATGGTTTAACTAAGCATGTAGCAACATCCTCCCAGTGTGGTGGTCCAATCCCTAGAACCTCCCCACTATATACCCAGAGACGAGGCAGTGACAAACGTCCCATGAAATAAGTCAGGTAGCAAAGTCTTTACTTGGTCATAATTGTCCTGGCCATGGAAGAAGGGCTCCTTTCGGAAAATCATGCTTGCCAGCATACAGCCTAAACTCCACATGTCTAAGCTGTAGTCATACATCTGAGGGGAAAAAGGAGCAGCTGTCAGAAAAACGTGTGATCACCACAGTCCGCTTCCCCAACCAGACAGGTAACTTCAGCCTTTTCACTTCATACCCAGCCTCCTCCCAAGCCAGGCGATGCCCCAGCAGGCAAAAATCAGACAATCTAAAGGTAGCTGAAGTACAACCACAAGCGGTATCACTGGCTAGCAAGGAGGAGGCAGATTCTTACTTGGTAGTCCACAAGGAGCTCTGGTCCTTTGAAGTACCTAGAGGCCACACGGACATTGTATTCCTGAGCTGGATGGTAGAATTCGGCCAGACCCCAGTCTATGAGCCGCAGCTGAACATACGAGAGAGAGACACAGAGTCAAGAGACGCTCTCAGCAGTGTTCTGGTCAGGCTCTTCCCTTCCCCCTCTCACCGGCTGGCTGGGCAAAGCCCAACTTAGAGAGCTCCTTTGCCTCCTGAGCCCAGGTACACTGGTACTGCTGGGCAACTGGCTCCTTACCAGCACCGCTAGCCATAATGGACAGGTCACGGCATAGTGGGGAACAGGCAAGGATGGCCATCTTAGCCCGCTGCTTAGAGCGGGATGCAGGCAGCATTGATTTTAAATAGGGGCTGAGAGCAGGAAACTAGGTAGGAGTGAGATCCCTCATATCCTGCAAGGCAAACCATCTCTGCAGCTGCAGGGATGTACGACCTGCCTTATTACTGAAGGAGAGTGGGTCTAGTAAGAATCTTCCCCCTCCTTATAAACCTTGCCTTGCCTGTACACCCACTGCCGGCTGACAGAGAGGGACCTGGGTACCTGCTACTGCAGGACAAACAGGCTGTACTGCAGCAGAAGCTTATGTTCCCTGGTGAAAAATATGCACTTGTATTACAAACAACCCAGGGCCTCTGCCACCTACTGCCACCACTCTCCAGGTGGAAATTAACAGCCCAGAGCTGCTCCTCTCCGCAAAAAAATCCAGCATGGTTCGGGGAAAAACAACCTCCAAGCCACGGACTCCCACTGCAGTGCTCCCCAGCGGTACTTTGGCCACCTCATGACGCAGGCACAAGGGGAGCCAGTAAAGAAAGGTTACAGGGGTCAGTACAGGTGCCCAAGCTGTGGGTACAGAGGCGGCAGAGTTTCAGGTTTCCCTGGAATAACCTTGCTTCGAAGCCCTGGTGCCCCAGTACCTTTTTCTGTTGGTGGTCTATCATGACGTTGTGGGGTTTGACGTCCCTGTGCATGATCCCCATGCTGTGACAGTAATCCAGGGCCTGGCAGACACACGGACATACATTAGACATGTCTGTAACCACAGTCACAGCATTAACAGCACAATAGACAGTTCTTGGCCAGAAGCGAGAGTGCCCCATTCACAAGGAAGTGCTACAACCTTGACACAAGACACAGGCATTTTCAGTTCTTACACTGTGCACAATGAAGTGACAAGGTGGCAACAAGACTGTATTGATTTCAGGTCCTACTGCAGTCACAGGTCCTGGAACCATGTTCTCTGCACAGTCTCTGAAGAAGATGATGCTGAGTTGTTCCACCTGGTGGCAAGCCCAATGCTGCTCCCTGAGCAGCCCTGGGCTCCCTAGATCAGACTCTCTTCCCTGGAAGGGGAAGTATTATGGCCTTCCAATGCAGCTTTTTATCTCTGTCCCACACTCCACTGAAGCTGGAAAGTCACCTCTGCCCTGCTCACTAAAGCCAAAACTGCACTTACAAAAGGCAAGTGACAGCACATGGGGGAGGGTGATGCTGCTTAAAGCTTGCAGGCAGGAGCATGCATGAACTCTCCACCTCTGTGACCTTATGCCACTCATCCCCTCCATGCAGCTGTTCCCTGGAGCAAAGGGGTAGGAATGTTGTTTTCTCATCTCTAAGTGGGAGGGAGATCCATCCATCAACATCTATCTGATGTTCTGACATCTCCTGCAGCAGGGCAGGAGGCTGCAGCCTGTGGTCGCTCAATATCCAAGACATCAGTACCAGGGAAGTAACACTGTCCTTGGGCCCCTGCAGCAGCGAGAAGCACAGGAGGCAAGAGCTTCCACCACGGCGAGGCCTCAGGGAGTACCCCTGCAATGACAGATGGCCTCTCAATCAACAGGAGCGGGATCTCCAGTACAGGAGATCTATAATAGGTTGGACAAACTGCTTCCAGAGATGAAGCTGCTCTTGCTTGTCCCAAGGCTCGATCATTTAAACCTCATCACCCTTCTCACTCTAATCCCAGGCTGCCTCAGACTTCCCCCAACCTTTAATAGGAAGGTGTTTCCTTTCCATACAGGTGCAGCAAGCTTGGGCACGTAGAGAAGAAAGCCTCCCTCAAGCCCACTAAACCTATTTCAGGAAGTGTCCTCCTGTAGTCACCAAGTCTTGGAGAACAAAGGGCTTTCCCTAGCCTGTCCCACTAATTTCCAGAGGCAAGGGATCTGCAAAGTGCTGTCTCAGAAGTACTGAGGTCCTGCCAGGACCTGACACAACCAAGCTGCTGTTCCAGCAGGTCAACACAGAGCAGCCCTGGGATCAGCTGAAACCTGTCAGCTCCCCCTAAAGCTCCGCTTCCTTCCATGTCCTGCAGCTGGAGACCTCAGAGAGGCAGTGCAGTAGATCCCACAGATCTGCCATACGGCTCCATGAGCATTTCCATGGGAAGGTGCAAGCTAGGCTAGTTAAGAGGAGGTATTTAGGGCACTCCTTGCCCTTCGTCAGAGGAGCAGAGAAAGCTTTGGCTGGGAGGTCTCAAATAAAAAGACCAGTGTCATATCAACACATAACAACCAGCATAACCAGAAGCTTTGTTCCTCAAGATCCATGCATGGGCACCAAGCTGGCCAGCTTGTTCCTGAAGTGTCCTAGACCCCCACCCCGAGGTCTAAGACCAAGTGGGCGGCAGAAGGAAGTCTGGAGTTGGCAGTCCCTCTCTTCTGTTCTCCCCAGCATGCTAGAGGCCCCAGCTCCCTGGCCCTGCAAACACCTCTAAGTCCTTGTACTGGGTCTGGCTAGGAGGGAACTCATTTTCCTCATAGCAGCCCAACAGTGCTAGAGACACAAGGAGACCAAGCACAGACCTACCTGGCCACTAACAATCACAGATGCTTCATAGAGAAAGAGCAGACCCCAGAGAATCAGTCACTTTGGAGGTGACAAAAGGTCCCTAGTTGGGCTTGAATACCTAACAGCAACAAGCCAGGTAACCAGATCTCTTTCCAAATCTTCCCAGGTTATAATATGTGGATTCCACATTGAATATGAGAGAAGTAACCCCTTAGTAGCACTGCCCCGTGAGTTCCTCTACTGCCTCTCTCATTCCTGGTCTCCACATCCAGCCAGACGTATGCAATGCCACTCACCTTCAGCAGCTCATACATATAAAACCGAATATCAAAGTCTGTCAGGATCTGGTACAGTTGCTGAAACAGATTTGGGGAGGGAGGAAGAACAAAAAAATAATAAATACTCCAGATTTGGATTAGTTTTGTTTCCTGCACCCCCATTCTCTGATCCCATTCCAGATCCCCCATGAATGCTGCCACTCCCAAGGGCTGTCCTGGGCTGTGACCTGCCAGGGCTACAAGCTAGGAAATCCAGAAAGGACACAGGAGCTCCCATGAAATGCTACTCGCATCACTCAGATCTGTCACAACTTCTTTCCATCAGGAGACAGGCAGGCTGTCTGTCCAAGAGAACAAGCCCTTCGGAGCACGTTGGAGTTGGCACAGATGATCTCGACTCTTTCTTCACATGCAAAGTCATCCTTTGCCCACGTGACTTGACAACATGGTAACAGCATTCAGTGCAGGCAGCTGGCAACACACGGGCAAGGCTTCCAAATGCTCAGGGTGAGAGGCAGGGAGAACAAAACAGTAAGCTAAAGAGCATGGGGTGAGGAAGCACAGAGGGTAGAGAGAGCCTCAGAGGCGTGGAGGCTCCCCTCTAGCCCAGGATAAAGGCTAATGCACCTCAACACCACTGAAGTCCTCATGAGGCCAAGGAGAGCACCGCTTGGAGTCTCAATGAAGTGCTTGTTGCCAGCACACATTTGCCATCCTCCTCTCATTTGTGTCCTCCTACAGCTACTCTTGTGGAAGTCAACAAAGATCCAGGGTGTGCTTTAACCGGCACTGTGTCACCACTACCCGTTACCAGACAACTCATCATCCTGCTGCTCCCATGTCAGGTCACAACTGTCCCCAAATTTGCCTTCCGCTCTGTATCTGTCATTGGCAACGGTGCCAGCCCAACCCTGCTGGACTGTGCTCTCAGCCAGGGAAAGTAAGGTGAGATGCCAGGGCAGGCAAGGAAGGACACTCCCAGGGCAGCAGTAGGACAGATCACTCTGCCCTTTCTAACAGACAAGGATCGCTTCACATCTCTGTCAAATTACCAACTGCATCAGCACTGGAGCCACATGCCCATCACAGGCACCACTTGGTAGCTTCGGGAAAAATCCCCGAACAAAAGACTGACATTTACATTCCAAGAAAGCAGCTCTGGCCTCGGATCCCCTCCAGGCCCATGCCGAGATCCTCAGGATCCTGCCTTACTTCGGGCCAGCTCCAAATAGCCCCAGCATCCCCAATACCGCTCTGGGAAATCATTTGACAATGTACAAGTGTCACACAAGCAGGACTTTTAACAGCCTCCAGGGCACAAGATGCATTGTATTCTCCTGGGCTGCGATGATGCTAACACTTAGGAGAGACCCACTGAAGCAGACAAGAGCAGGGAGCAAAGACATTGCCACAAGCTATGGCAGGGATAGATTTCCTGACTCGGCTGCACATGGCTCTAATGCACAACCCAGGGGCAGCAGAGGACAGACAAGCCTTTGCAGGAGTGTGTTTCAACAGCTTGCTTAGGTAAGAAATGTTACAGGGGGACAGAGATGCTTAAAACATGGCTTTCTGGGAATCATGACCTTGGTCAGCTTCACCTGGCAACACACGTACACCTGGGGAAGGAGGAGGGCAGAACAAGGCTAGACCCCATTTTCCCCACTCCCTGGCTCTTCTGCCTCTTGCTGCCTGTACGCAGGGAGGGGATGGAAGGGAGGTCACTGATGCCTCTTCTCAGGCCCACAATGCTGTCGCTTCTTCAACTGATAGCCTTCATTGGAGGTGGTTGTTGAGCAATCAGCCTACAACAGACTACCCCAGAAGAGCTGCCTGTGAAAGCCAGCACCTCTCACTGTGCCAAGGCCAAGAGCAGAGTTAGCAGCGTCCAGGCTCTGCTTGCTGGGGGGAACAGTCCCTGCGGGGATGTGCTCACCCCTGCTGTAGGCAGATGATGAATACAGAAGGTTTGAAGAACAGAGCCAAGGTTTCCATCGCAAGAGGGTGCCACATGGCAGCTGCCCCAGGAAGGCTTGGACAAGTGGGTTCCAAATACCCATTGCCCAGCCTAGCAGGGCAGAGCAGACCCCTCCTTTACAGACCTGTCCCATGGTCTGCTCTTACAGCTGGCTCTTTGAAGCAAAACTATGAGGAACATCACTGTGGGGATCACTTCGATGTAGCTCAAACATCTGCCCAGCTAGTTGCCAGCATTCACAATTGCACAAAGCCTCGCAGACCTGGGCTGGCCTTCTTTCACCATATGGAGCGCAAGGAAAGGCCAAACTCACCCAGAGCCAGACTCTCCCAGCTTTCGGTGACATTTTGGCAGACATCACATAACCAATTGTAAACTAATCTCGATAGTGCCTGAGGAGGCAGAGACATGCTCCCTCCTCCATGGGTCTCAGAAGAGTTAAACACTTACTCTTCTCCCTTGAGCGAGCAATATGAGCTGGCTATGTACAGGAAGCCACATCTGCAAAGCAAGAGGGTGGCTGTGAGGAGCTGTCAGAGGAGACAGACGCTGCTTTGGGGCGCAGGGCATGCAGCAGCAAATAAAAGGAAACAGTTCCCAAAGCAACCCGCCCTTGGCAGCCACGCGAGGGAGAAGAATCTTGCAATACTTCTCCATCGCCCACACAGGGCACAAATTCTTTTTACCTAACTTTGGATGTACAGGGGTAAAACTCAAACGATAAAGCCCAAGCGTACACCTGGTCTGAAAATTCACTGAGGTGCAGGTGAAGCGGAAGAGTCTGTCCCCACAACTCCAACAGGCTAAGCATCCTGACGTTACCTTTAATCGCTCACCTTCCTTGCCCACCTCCTCTTCTTTAGCTGATAACCTGCTAGTGCATTTTAAGAACAGAAGAGCAAACCAAAACCAGAACTGCTTCTCCAGACCTGGCTCTGCTTGCTTCTTTCCCAAGGGATTTGCCTCTTCAGGGCAATGAAAAGCGTAGTACCAGGTAAATGCGCAGACTACACAAAATATGTGACAGCTGATGGTGGCCAAAGGACAGACATCTTATTTTCACTTTGGAATCAGTTAGCAAAAGACATTTCATTTCATTAATGGTTACTCCATTGACTACACGGTTCTGCAGTGCAGTTAAAGGCAGGTGACTATGGGTAGCTGAAGCACTCACAGATGGCAATAGAGCAGATCTGAAGAGAAACACTAGCCCCATACATAAGGTGTCATTCTCGCACAGCAGAATATGCATTGAGTCTAGTTCCAATTCATCATCCCTCCAAGTACGGAGCTGTCACTTTCCAGAGGAACTCAGCTGGGCAATTTAAGAAAATGTAATCAGCTCTAGGGAGGTATCACCTAAGTCTCCTGTTTATACCATCATTTAAAAATAGCCAAACTGTGTGGAATACAAGCTTGTGCTTCTGATCTGCAATAGTCCACAGGCCCCACAGAACTGCATCTTCTGCTCATGCCTAGGTGGAGGAAACTCAGCGGCCATTTCCTTGGGTGCGTGAACATGAACAGTCTTCCGACATTTGAATGGGCAAAGGGGTGAAAGCATTAAGCAAAAAATAATAATGTTGAAGCACGGAAACTGCGATAAGGGAGACACATGAAGATACACCCAAGCTCGTGAACAACTGTTGCTAAAAGGACAGAGAAAAACCCCGATCCTGTAAAGCGGTCAGCAATTGCCTGCTGCACACAAGCTTCCCTGGGAACTCCCTCACACACCCTGAGGGTCATTGCCTGCAAGATGCACAGTGTTCATCAGTACTACTGAATCCACAAGTCAATGCAGAGATGGGCAGTTGGCAGCAGCCACCTCAAAATAAAGAGAAGAGGTCCCTGTCACCGGGGTTAGCTCAGGTGGCATTTAAATCCAGCACAATTTGGCTGCCCAAAGAGATCAGGACTGTGGAGCAGAAGGGGCAACGCTTGAGTGCCTCACGTACAGAGGTAGAGGGCAAGCTAAGACCTCCAACACAAGTGGACTCATCTACTCTGCGCTTTTGGCTCAGTAAGGGTGCTTCGGAGCAAGGGAAGAGACAGCTTGGGAGCCTCTGGACAGAAGACGGCCACAGGCACCTGCGAGTAGCAGCAGCTCTGTAATCTGCCAGTCAGCTGCAGCCCCAGGAACAAACCGGCAGCAGAGCTCGTAGGAACGTAGCTCGTGTAATCCCCACACCCCACACATAGCTAGTGAAATTTAGGTTACAAATAAGCTCTGAACAGCCAGACTATGCCCTGAGGGACACGCTTGCATTCCCAAGGTGAGTTATTCCTCCCTTGTACCAATCGGCATCAAAAGCATCACCACATCCTGCCTTGGCCTGGTACAGCTGTGAGTACGAACACCCTCAAGGAGCCAGGCTTTCTGCTAAGAGCCTAGAAACGATCTGTTGCTACCTCCTATAGTTGTTTCTCCTGCAAAATCCAGAGCCGAGCGCTGTTACTTCTGCTGTGGCCAGATCAGTGCTGACTTACTGGCTGCAACAGCGTCTGCCACAGCTCTCAGCATGGCTGGAATGGATGACCTACCCTGTATTCCAACACCTGCGTTTTCCAGTAAAGAGTTTCTCTTGACCACCAGCCTCAAGTTACTACTAAATTCTCCACTTCCTGAATGAATTTCAGTTACTGGGTGATACCTTTGATGATAGAATTTTCCTCTAAGGACACAAGAGAGTGATGAAATCACAGTTTGACTAGGAGACACACAAAGCAATCATCACAAAGGTGTTCCACTGCCCTAGAAACCTAGAAATTTTATCTCAAGCCATATATTAAAACTAAAAAAAATAAATCTCTAAACAGAAAGTTAAAAACTTCCATGATCAGCCTTACTAAGAGTCCTTGGGCGACCAGGACACATTCCCAACATACATGCAGCACTGGAATAGTCCTGCTGATGTCAGTGAAGCCCAGACAAACCAGGACTGCTTCAGTTAGCCCTGAAAGGTCACTGCAGAGCACTCCTCTTGTGGCTACAACATTTGTCTCTCTGTCCAAAACTGTCAGGGCAGACGCTGCTGCAAATTACTGTTATTCCAGTCTCTGCAGTAAGTCTCTACATGAGATTAAATAGCACTAAGACTACCACTGCTGGGATGGCTGAGGCTCTGGCTGTGCACAGGGCCCCAGCCAGCAGGATTTAGCTTCTCAGATCCACCCCAGAGGGACAGGACTGATCTGGGCTGCCTTGCGGCGTGCAGGACTGCAGGGCCAGCTGACAGGCTGCCTCCTTTCTGCCGACATAACTCAGAGGCCTCGTCTGGGTGTGTGGTGTCATCTGCTGAAGCTGCACCTACAAGGCATGTACCTACATAATGCTCTGGCACAGACAGGAACAAAAAATCCACAGTCTCATAACATGGATGAAAGAGATTTCTGAACAGTGCAGATGACGACGACTGCTGGCTTCCTAATGGCAACCGCTCAATTCATTCTCCACCAATGACTTAGGGTAAAGATTCACATGCGAGAAGCAAAGATACCATTAAACTCGGTGTGGTTGCTTATTATACATCCCTTTTGTGCATCAGCTCGCTGCTGCTAGCCAGAAGCATCTCAGTAGGCCAGGCAGTCAGAGCTGCACCCGGACAGAAGGACCCCCATTTTGAGAAGGAGGAACAGCACTTGAGGCTCCACAGAAATCAGAAGAGTCAAAAAACATGCTGAAGCCTCAGACAAGCAGGAAAGCTCTTAAGATGTATTCCAGACTGCTCAGTCCCCTTCTACCAGGCACACGGGCAGTCGGAGATGTGCTCTCCAGCATCTGCCACTCCACAGTCCCCAGGTCAAAAGAATTCCAGCGAAATCCAGCGTCACCTCCTCCACCAACTGCACTGCTGTAAATAGAGCATTGCAGCACAAGGATTGACCTGAGCTGAATATATCGCAAAGCAGCTAACTACTAAATTGAGAGGGGAGTAAGAATATATAACCTGTTGAACTTACTCCTCAAAGTTGGGAGGGGATTCAGCATGCAGGCTTTTCATTTATTCCCATCTAGAGCCTATTTACAGGTTTCTGTTTTACCTGGGGAAAGGAAAGTGAAGCTGACACAGCTGAAAGCTCCAAACTCTCCTCATAGTTCTCAAGGAGCATCTGACAACCCGAGACCACAACACTCTTAACAGAAATGGGAAGCCTCCACCCTCCACACCGAGACAGACTCACCTTAAAATCTGTGTTATTGATGTACTCAAACACCAGAGCAGGGGTCTTTGACTGCAAGAGAGAGAGAGTCACGGTTTAAAACACCCTCTTGACTTTTCTTTGCTCCGAGAGACTTGAGAACGTTTTTGCTTCCCGTCCAAACCTCACTGCAGAGAGCAGGGTGGGAGCAGGACAGCTCTGCTTGTACCTCACGCAGCAAGCACCAACACCGCGTTTTGACCAGCTCTGCTGCTCCTCCTTGTGCCGCAGAGCAGAGACAGCACTGGGCAAGGCAAAAGCGTCACCGAGAGCTAAGGCCTCGTAGCCCATGGCAGGAGGAAGGTCAGACAGGACTGCGAGCGCTACGGCAGCATCACTTCCTCTCCACGGCTGCCAGCAGGCTGGGAGTTGCAGACCTCGGCCAGCTGCTCGCCAGAGAAAACTCCCCAGAAAAGGGGCAATTGAGCAATGCAGACAAAGGATGTGACCTCTGGACACTGGGCAGAACAGCAACCAGAAGGATGAAAAGCGATTCACATCAAATCGCCCCAACAGATACTTATCACCCAGATGTCAGGCAGGAGCTGGAAGCCTACAGGCTCTGATTTCTTACACAAAATTTGCAGGGCTACAAAACCCTGCAAAACCCATGGGAAACTCACAGAAGGGGTATAAAAGAGTCTGGGTAACGCAGAGGTGAACGTGAGCCCATCCAAACCAACCCACCTCAGGAGACCCTGACGAGGTGGGAACCGCTTGGCCCTGGCTGGCACAAAGGCAGGGGCAGAGTAGCCCCCGGCCAGCACTGAGAGCAGATACACAGGGCGGTGCCTGCCCTGCACCTACAGCCGGGGGGGGGAGGGAAGCCCACCACGCACACCGCGACGCACAGCCACCTACCACCGGATCCTTGACAGTGTCAATCAGATTAATGATGTTGGTGCCACCACGTAGATTCTCCAGAATCTTAACCTCACGTTTTATCTTCTTTTTCTTCACTGGCTTAAATAGACAAACAAAATTAAAAGTGAGAGTCCTTTCAGAAATTAACACAGATTTCTGCCACCAATTTTGACTGGATCCCATCACCTCCCTTCCTCTCTGCTCCCACCTTCACAAGGGAACTTTTCTAGAATCATAGAATGCATTGGGTTGGAAGGGACCTTTAGAGGTCATCTAGTCCAACCCCCCTGCAGTCAGTAGGCACATGTGCAACTAGATGCAGGTTACTGTTTAGAGCATCAAGCCTGACCTTGAATGTCTCCAGGGATGGGGCCTCCATGGCCTCCATGCCTCCCTGGGCAGCCTGTTCCAGTGTTCTACCACCCGCATAGTCAAGAACTTCTTCCTAATGTTCAAATTTGGCTTAGCTTCCAAGAGGAGACGGACACCTTGCATGAACTAGGATTTCCCTCTCATCAGCAAAAGCCTTTCACTCACTAGCGAAAAAAAATCAAACCACTCTAGACAAACACAACTGTGACTCCAGTGACTGTGGTTAAAAGCACCTGGGACTGCTATGTGCAAATCTCAGCATCCTCATTCTGTTACACATTTAGAGCCACAGGACAAGCACGGTGGACCTCGTATCTCCGCTTCAGTTTACCAGCACAAACCATGTTTTTAATCCTTAATCAAAACCCATTTTCCAACAAGTACTTTAATTCGATGAGATGAGTCTCTAACATGAAGATTTCTAGTAAGCTCAGACGTTGCTAGGCCTAACTGTGCACGCGTCTTTTGTGACCATCCCGAGAGCACAGACCCAGCCATGCAGCACAACACTGAATCCACACACCGTGATTATTTTCAAAGCCTACAGATATTTCAAGAGGTTTTAATTCGTCCTCAAATTTGCAGGACTGCAAATTTGTCCCAGGAACTGCCTTTGCAAAGTACGCTTGTCTCCGGACATCACCCTGCAGAGCGACAAAGACCAGCTGCTCCCATTGCAGGGGCTTGGAGGTTGGGTTTGCTTTTCTACTCTGTTGATCCAGCAGTTCGCTTCAACTCCAGTGAGGGATCGTTCCTGTAACTCGTCCGCTCCCAGGACAACTCAAGCACTGTGCCTTCTTGAAAGTAAAGGTAGCTTAGAGCAGCTAAGAGGTGAGATTTTTTTAACGAGCCTTGGCTGGTGACCAGCGTGGGCATCACTGAGTCTAGCAGTGACTTCATAGCAAAGCCAGAACATCCCCTCCTGCACCACTGCCCAGTACCATGACAGACAGCTGCAGAGACATCCTGCAAGGACTGAGAAAGCCCTTGCCCTGTCTGTGAGGCTAACTGATGGAAACACTCCAGATATTTAGCTTTCTGAAACACTCACCATCCGGCTCAGAGTCTGGTGTGTGGAGGGGACTAAAGGGGAGTGGCAAAGAGGTACAAGGCTCCGTATCAAAGTGACACATGTTATCAGATGTCTATATGAAAGACAAGGAACTACAAAAGCTCAACATCTTGTGCTCATGGCCTCACCTCTGCTGCAGCCTCCTACTTCAGTGATACCTGCAGAGCGCCAATAGGGAAACTCGCACTCCTGTTACAGGTGAATCCAAGGCAATCCCTGGTTTCAGACCCCTCACAGGAATGTATGAGCAGGAGGGAAAAGGAACAGAAGCTTTTTATGTAGTGTGAAAATATGGTGTTTATCTAAATGATAAAATATGCTGCCTTTCTAGACTCTTCAGGTGGCTGAAACCTTTCAATTCGAGTCCTGTCCTTCTCTTCCAAATTCAAAGGCAGGAGCTAGACTTTCAAGCCAAAAGATGAGAATCTCAGCCCAAAGAAAAGCACCAAAACCAACACCAATGTCAGCACAGGGAGCAGCAAGGCCACTGCAGCCGTCAGCCCAAGCTGGAGCAACACTGGGCAAGGTTCACTGGGGAGAGGGCAACTCACAGCCCCGGGGCTGGGGTACCCACGCGCAGCTGGAGCCAGTAGGAGGTCAGACACAGGGAGAAGCAGCCAGAGCAGAGGGATGGAAAGCAGCAGAAATGAGGGCTCCATTTCCGAACCTGAGAGGAATATGCTTTGTTACAGACTAATTTCATTTATGTCAGCACGAGGACAGACACCACCCTTGTGTCGCCCACATCCACTGACCTTATCAAGCAGCCAAGGTAGAATTAGAAGATGTGATTTGGTTGCTCCACTTGTCCAGCAAGGCAGATGCATGCATAAGTTGTTTTCCAAGGAATTTCAAAGAACTGAGCTGCTGCTGCTGTCCTGAAGGCAGTCACGGAACGGCCTGGCTACCAACAGACGTGCGCTACAGCCTCCNACCCAGCCATGCAGCACAACACTGAATCCAAACACCGTGATTATTTTCAAAGCCTACAGGTGCGACACCCACATTTGACTGGGAGCTGAAACAGGGTCTGAACCCAGTCAAGAGGACCCAAAGCCCCATTTAAAATACCTTCTCCTTTCTACTGCAGTTATTTCAAGGGCCTTTGGCATCAGCTAGGTAGGGGAAGATAGGCCTCCAAGACTTCCATTTCACCTTTGATAGCAATCACCACTCCCATGGGGGCAGAAGATGTTGTCTTCCAGTGACTTTCACATTCCCACATTTTTCAGGATGGGGAAATAATGCCCTGTGTGATCTCAACCAGAATTCCATCCTTGCCCACAACACGTTTATTAAAAGACAGGAGCGGAGGGTATCAGTGACTCAAGAAAAAAGGAGAGAAGAAAGTTGGTCTTTTTTAAATGAAATGCCTGCAGACAAACGCCACCAGCAGCAGTTCCATCACCAAGGGAAGACACTCCAGCAAACACCGTCTCAGCAATAGCGAGAGTTAAAAGTCACTCGCTGTTTGCACATTTTCCTGCCAAGCTGCAGAATGCAGAGCTCAGGCCAGGCCACCTGCAAAAGCCTACGCTACCTCCACATCGACTCTGAGACAGGGCAAAGGCCCCACAAGCCCTTGGGCAGGGCGGGCCTATGGAAAACTGCTCGTTGCAGGATCATCAGCAAGCACGGCGAGGGTGCTCTCCCTGCCTCAGGGCCACCGCTGGGTAACAGGAGTGAGGTGGGGAGAAATGCCCCGGACTGAAGTCATCTCATCTGAGAGGAAGAGCCATTGCTCGGAAGTTTCATCAGAGCAATGCAGATGAACAGGATTTTCCTATTTCAGACCTGCAGGAGAAAACAATGGTGACTGCGGCTTCCGCCCGGCTCTGCACAGTTTTCACCTTAGCAGCCTACCCAGCCACAACCATTTCCTACCCACACGCTATCCCAGACCATTGTTCCAGCCACAGCTGCAAATACTGTCTGCTACCCAACAGAACATCACCGGGCCTTATTTTTTTGCCCAGGAACCGATCCCAAGCTCTTGCACCTGGCAAGTCAAGCACCTTGGCGCAAACCACTCCAGCACGTGGTCAGTACTGCACTGGAACTGTTCACAACCAGAGAAGCTCTCTCGATCTCCATCCTGCCCCCAGATCCCACTACTGGGGAAACCACAGGCAATCTGCAGGGTATCCTCCAAGCATCAGGATTAAGTCTGGGTTGCTACAACTGTCTCTAAGAGTCACTCGATCTGTCTCTCCAAGGATATTGACTCCAAACACACATGGATTAAATGTGAACTAACTGAAGCTATTATGGCCTCCAACCATCTGCCTCTCTCAGCAGGGACAGCTTCTAAAACACCAGCCCTCACAGACAGAGTATTTTTAACAGTACTTAGTTAAGGCTATTTTATTAAACCAGGCTATGCACAGTTGCATTTCAGGTTGTGTTTCCTACATGGCTTCAGTCTTCCTGCCCTGGGAGAGAGATTTTCAGCAGGAGAATGGAGCAGACACCTAGACAAAATTAACCACTCCTAAATTTGATCCGCCTGTGTTTGCAAGGCAAGGTTTTATACGGCAGCAGGCTCCAACTCCATCCGTTCCCATGGCAGAGGCATTTCAAAGCTTTCACCTATGCTAGCATTCTCCAGTGAACAGTATGAGTCAAATCGTCACTACAGCCTCTCCCTTCAAGATAGATCTGACAGGGTCGCTCTGCTCTATGCAAGCACCTATTTCCATGAAATCTGTAGAAACTTGACAGTACGGAGACTTCTGCCACATTTGGTTGGAAATGTCCTACCAGTGCGAAAGATACTGGGGAGGAGGAGGGGGATAGAGGCTGACAGACAGCGGGATTGCATAAAGCTTGTTTCCATAGGAAACCAGGCTACAAGACATGTCTCCCTCGAACCATGTCTACATTGGGAGGGGTTTAATTACTTCAGCTGCAGCAGTACCCTTAGAACAACATGATTGTCTAGCACAAGACAATTTTCCAGTATCCCGGAAACTGCTTCCTTCCTCAGGCAAACTGGAAGCAAGGTGGCTGTAGACAATGGAGACAAAACAGGCAGCTCACGGCTGTCCACTGTGCCGAGCACCCAGGGCAGAAGGACAAAGTGACCTCCAGCCATAGGATGGTCTCTGCTGGACCAGGCAACTCTCACTTGACTGGCCTCAGCTGGCCACCCTTTGGCCAGCCAAAAGGATTCCAGGAGGGTGCTTCAATCCACTTGAAAGTCACACATAAAAGGTAGCGATTGTGGCCAGTGATCGGGGAGCATCATGCGACGCCACCCCTCTGCATAGATGAGAGATGGCATGGGACTCGCAATGGCTTTGCAGTCAGGTAGATGCAGAAGAAAACACCTCTCTGTAATCAAGAGATCATACCTTGGGTTATTTTCTATGAGATCATGCAAACTTGTAAGCAAGGAAAAAGTCCAGCTGCAGCAAACACCAGCTGGGAGAATTAATAGTGTTTGCTAAAATAAACCTTTAAATACAAGACTGCAACCACCACTTCCTGTCTTCAAGGAAGAAATGGTTGCCTGGTTAATCATCATTTTCACTTGGTTTCTACAGCAAAGGTAGGACACTTTTCTGTCAGATGCTTCAGTTCCAGCCTTTCCCAGGAACCTGAGGACCCATCGCTTCAATTAAAGCAGAGAGAAAAAATAAATTCATTATCCAAAGTTCTCTGTGCATTTCCATGCTAAGAAAGAAAAGGAGTAATCGGGAAGGCATGTGAAATATGAGTTAAACCCAAGACATTGAAATAATTTTGCATTAGCCAAAAGCAGGCAGCGCACGCACACCGCCAGCTCAGAGACACACGTGCTGCTCTGAAGGAGTCACAGAAGGTGCTGGGTTTTGCCCAGCAGGTGGTCTGAAAAAGAACTGAGGTGAGTGCAGCAGGAGAGAAGGTTTAGCAGTCAAAAAGATACAAATCCGCAAGAAACTGCAGTGATTGATTCCACCACCTCATAAAGAAACAGCTCTATTCTTTGTTCACCAAACCTGAACTGCCCAGAAACACCGTGATGCTTTCAGTGAACGAGCAGGGAAATCTCAACACACAATGTCCAGGACCAGCAAAAGGCTGAAGCAGCAGCAGTACGACAAGCTTTAAACATTTCAAAGCTGGCACTAGAAGCTCATTTGTCTCTAGCAAGTATTATTGAGAGGATCACAATAATCGGCCTATAAAGCCCAATGCCAATTGCTCAATAGGAACATTGGCTTCAGAGTAGCAGTGCTTATTTTGTCAGACGGCAGCTGGGAAACCAAATAATTGTATCCAAAACAGCTACAAAATCAAGGAGCTCACTTTTGTTAAAATTCTGTTAGTTGTTTGTATCTTACAACTTCCATTATGGGAATTCAAACTTTCCCAAGCCGCTCTTCAATTCTAGGAAAGGAAAAAAAAAAGTGACCAAAGCACTTTTTCCTTTTATATTGAAGTTTGGTAGAACAGACCAGCACGTTTTGAGGGCAGTGCCATTTAGAATGCCCCCGTAGCACATCCCAAAACAGCCTCCCTGGGGCTTCAGGACTGCCCACAGTGCATCAAGACTTCTGTAATCAACTAAACCCGAGACACAAAGGGATTAAGCCCCGATCCTAACCACCGCCACTGAGGGGGATGAGAATCACTCATCCAGGCTCTGCTCTAGGCCACTGCGAACAGACAGAACGCTGGAACTCCTCCTCCTCCCAGGAGCCTGCGTTACATTAAACCCACCACACAAATAGACTGTTTGTCTCCTGGTATGGTTACTACCTGAATAAGCACAACACCCAGGCAGAGGTTAGGGGAAGAATGCAGTCCTGAGGAGCGGGACCAGTGAAATGGAGGTTCTGAAGACAGTGATGAAATAGCCTGGCTGGCCTCCGTACAGCTGGGGGTACGCTCAGAGAAGGGCCAGGCCAGGAAGAGGAAGTGTGTGGTTTTTAGAGTGGCAACTTGCAATGCTGTTCACACCCCTCAGGAACACTGTCATTCCAGAATGCAGGATTCGCTTTTGAGGCACATAAGGAGACTGGCAGACACTCTGGAGTTGCATTAGCAAAAAAAGCAAAATGAGAAGTTCATCAGAGACAACACAAAGGCTGCAGAGTGACCTCAGTGGTCCACCAAACATTTGTGGTTAGATATGAAAGTGCAGAGCTGTGCTTTAGATACTTGCATTGGATGTAGACACCACCTGACCCACTGGAAGCAAAGATGTCTTAAACTTCCTTCGTACGCGCCGAGGAACATCAGACCTCATCCTGGGAGTCAAACCTTTGCATCAAACTTAAGCAAGACACAAAAGCACGTACAGGACACGTTCACATGCTCCCTCTTCCTGGCTTGGCCCTTCTTCAAGCATGCCCACAACTGTACAGAGGCCAGCTGGATAAAAAAGTCCTCAAGAGCCTCCTACACCAGGCAGGGACTGTGGGAGCACAGCTGCTGGCTCACTTCATGCCCAACTACCAATGAGGGGTCAGAAGGTCAGTACAGTGCAGAATCCTCCACCACCTACCAAGATGACTTCAGCCACGTGGCTTTTTATCCTGAATCTTTGCTCCCTGAGCAGGCTGAAAAGGTGGGGGGTTGCCTGCTGCCTAACTTCTCAAGACAGAAACTTTGGGAGGAGGCTTGGCAGGGGTGTCCATGTGGCAAAGCAGGGCTCCTGCCTCGCTGCTTTGCACATACCGTCCTGCACGGCGTGTCCGGATGTCTTACTGCAGCAAGCGAGAAGCAACCTGCTTGCTTGCTTTGCCTTTTTTCAAAAGAGCTGCAGATTCTTCCTGGAAGAAGTGACATCAAGATCATATTTGCAAAGAAAGGCAGCCGATCCAGGAAACGGTGATGTTCTAGTCATCTGCATGATCTTAATTCTGCTCCTTTGCTGACCCTGTTATGGCCATAACTAGCAGCATGAGCACGTGCCGTTTTCCTGCAGGGTTAGGCCTGGTCCTGCACTTGGGGTAGCAGAACGCAAAGGCAGGGCTGGGCACTGCTCATGGAAATAAAGGCCAGGAGCACTGTGATGCCAATCAGAGCCATTAGCTTCCTTGACTTAGCCGAGGCTAAAGTCTTCATAGGGCACTTAAACAAACAAGGCTGCCAGAAGAGGAAGAGCAATTATCTCACTAGACTAGGACCTATGCTCTAGTCTCCGCTTTGTTGAGACTAAGGGACTTGTCAAAGTCACACAGGAAATCTCTGTGGCTCAGTTCTGCATTAGAAAAAGGGTGATAAAATTTCCTGACCTCTCTGGAGGAGGGTACAAACGTTCAGGAAGTACAACATCAAAGAAGGGGAGAAAAAAAGGCAGGGGAATTACTTGCTACATGCTAACTTGAGTCAGTAAGGATAAGCTGCTTCAAAGACCAAGGCTGGGAAGAGACACCAATCATCTCCCATGAGGTGCAGAGATTAAACCAGTGACCCCTGCTAAAAATCACTCTAACAGGTGACAGAAAACGTCCTATTAAAAAGAAAGGAGAAACTGTGCTAACCAGCTACAGTCATCACACATCAACAGTCTTCCTCTTTGTCCCACTGCTACAGCCACACAAAAACCTGAAGACTTCTGGTTGTATTTCCCACCTCACAGGATCCAGCCTGAATTCCGAGGACAGGAGAAACCCAGCCACTTCCCTAAGGCTCCACTGTAGAGATGTGCAATTAGAGTTGCAACTAAGTTTGAGTTTAGCTACAGGAAAACAAGTGGCACTTTTCCCACAGATCAGAGCAATGTTACTTGCCACACTTCACAGGTTTTCGTAACGTACACAACACAGTGCTCGGAAACTCACTTTGCACTGACCCACTTTCCACCGAGAAGAAAGTTCATCTTTATTTATCTGGACTTTCTGCTTTTCCTTGCTCACTCCCAGCAATGCTGTCTGCATGTTAACGCAAGCGGGGAAGCCAGGGCATCTGGTGGCAACACCATTTGCTTCAAATCTGGGACGATCCAGTTCCCTGCTTGCAGGGCATGAAGGCAACACATTCAGGCCCCAAGGAGAAGGAGCACCCAACTGCCCTCAGATGACTCTTGCCAGCTGACTCACAGTCCAATACCAACAGGCTCCTGAAACATGACAGAGTTCAACTGCCACAGGGAGAGGAGCATCGCTTCAGGGGAGTCTTTAGGCTGGGAAGAGGCAAGAAGGAAAGCTTCGTGGTGCCTTTCTGTGCGGGACGAGACCTAGGATCTCAACATACCACAGAAGCCTGAAGAAACCATCAGAAGCAGTATGCAGAAGCGAACAGTTTCCACAGTCTGTCCACAAGCCATCTTGCCATAAAATCCAGCTCTGCACTGGCTACCTTTGACTACTCTATCACAGAAGAAATTTCTGCCTACATGTACTTAAGAAAAACCAAAACCCAAAGCCACATAAAGCACCCAAAGGAGCGTAAGGTTGAAAAAGCATGCCAGAAGAACTCTGCTCTCTGTCTTGATGTCAGGCTCAGCCACAGGGGCTCTCCCGGCTACCACCTTGACTACAGCCAAAGCAGAGGATGCGCACCTCCTCTCAGAGGCAGGCAGGAGATCACTCCTTGCCTAGGAGCAGTGGGTGGACAAACCGTGACAAGTCCTCTGGGAAGCCAAGGAAGATCCCGACAAAGCGAGATCAGCAAGCGAGTGGAGATACCAGGAGAGACAGGGAGGTACAGTATAGGAACGGATCTAGCAAACACCTTCAGGCTACAGCCCTGCAGAGAGACACATGCCCTAGGAGCTGCTAGTCCTAGGGGCTGCTAGTCCTAGGGGCTGCTAGTCCTAGGGGCTGCTAGGACAGGTTAAGCTCAGACCACCACGCACACTGTGGATCAACATGTGCCCAAATGTTTAGAACACCTGTGGTCAGACACCGTCTCTCACATGCTCTTGGGGAATAAGTGACAGCCACAAGTGTTAGCCAAGCTAAAACCAAAAGCACTCCAACTCTAACTTTTTTTTTTTTTTTTTTTAACACTCTTGTCTACTTCCAGATCACCTGCACAGACTGCTGCTAGGACGATTACCACAGCTTGCCGTGAGCCTGCTGCTGCAGCGCAAAACCCAGGAAGGCACGCTCTGCAGCGGCTGATCTGTGCAGTCAGACATCCCAAACAACAACCTGCCACACGAAAATCCCCACAGCCCGACCCCACAAGGGTCAACGCACCAGAATACAGGTCACTGTTGCCACTGAACTTCAGACAGCTTCTTTCGGTCTCCTCAAGTTTCCATGGTGGTTTTAGCCTACATGTGGTAAAGTTCTTTTCCACGTCAGCTTCTCTAAACGACCGAATATAAAATTTTGCATGCTTTTTCTGACTGCTGGATCGGAAAAGGCCACTTGCCAGCTACAGGTTAACAGAAGGACTCCTTCCTCCAGGCTTCACATTCATGTTGACATGGCAGTCCCTAGGGTGTTTTAGACAGGCATTGACAGATATGATTTCCCAAACGCAGACAGCACACGCAACACTGTTCAAATGTTAGGACTTGCAGCTTTCCTGCTCCAGAGGTGCTCTCAACCCAGAGCTACCCTGGACAGGAGAAAGGGTGGTATCAAAACGTTGCTACAGCACATGGGACGCCAAATCAATTTCCAAAACCAACGTCTTTAACGAAAAATCAAGATTTTTGAGGTGAAGGAAGAAATCCAACACTCCTTTGGCCCTGCCAACCCCGCTACTTCCTGCTTGCTTCCAGCCACTGCGAGCCCCTACAGCCATCAACCGGACACTCACCTTGAGGATCTTCACGACGACCCTTTCGTTGTTGGTGATGTTGATGGCCTCGAAGACCTCACTGTACTTCCCTCGACCAAGCTTTCGAACAAGCTGGTAGTCGTCCTGATTGCTGCGAGGACCAAGAGAAAAGAGAAGGGAGAGCGAGGATAACTGACAGGGCAGAAGGCCGGGGAAAGGG
>VWZK01020467.1:55532-108997 GCA_013396935.1 Baryphthengus martii | reverse complement strand
CCCCGTCACCTCGCCTCACCCTTCACAGCCCCGTCACCCCCTCCCCCATCCGCTGTCACCCACCCAACCGCCTCCTGTCCCCATCACAGCTTCCTTGCACCCTGTCGCACCCAGACACCCCCACATCCCTTCAAACCCATCACAAACCGTCACCTCTGCCACCCCCGTCACCCCCACCTCAGTCCTGCCACACCCCATGCCAGTCCCCTGTTATACCATCACCCCTATCATCACCTGCCACAGCCTCTGTCACAGTCTCTCGTCACACCCTGTCACCCTGTCACCTCCTGTCGCCCCCAAGGTGTGACCTTGGATGGAGGAATGGTCCCATGTTCCTTTGGAGGCACTTCACAGAATCACAGGCTGGTTGAGGTGAGGCACCTCTAGAGGTCATCTGGTCCGATCCCACTGCTCCGGTAAGGCCACATAGAGCTGGTTGCCCAGGACCGTGTCCAAATGACCCCTGAATACCTCCAAGCACAACCTCAACAACCTTCCTGGGCAATCTTTGCCAGTGCTCAGTCACCTTCATGGTGAAAAAGTGTTTCGTGATGTTCAGAGGGAACCTGCTGAGATTCAATTGATGCCCATTGCCTCTGGTTGTGGCACTGAACACCACTGATAGGAGCCTAGCTCTCTCTTCTTTGCACCCACCCTCCTGCCCGTCTCTCATTCATCTTTGTGGCCCTTCACTGGGCTTTCCCCAGTATGTCCCTGACTCTCTTGTACTGAGGAACTCGTAATTGACACAAGCAGTCCGGTGGTGGTCGCACCATTGCTGAGCAGAGGGGAAGTACTCCCTTCCTTCCTCCCTCTTTTCCTCCCTCCTTCCCTCCATCTCCTCCCAATATTTTGCCTAATGCAGCTCAGGAAGGACATCATTAGTCTTATTTGAGGCCTATGTTCAGCCACCAAGACCCTGAGGTCCCTTCCAGCCAAGTTGCTCCCCAGATGTTTATTGGTGCCCAGGTTTGTTGCTCCCCAGGGGTGAGACTTTGCATTTCTCCTTATTTAAGAGAGTTTCAGGAGATTCCTGTCAGCCCATTTTTCCAATCCATTTCTCTAGCCAGCAACCCATAAGGTGACAGAGCAGACCTCAGGACACGGGTTGCTTGGTCTTACTCTGGTGCTGCTCCTGGCTGGCGTCCGAACATTAGTTTAGGCTTGGCTGAAAATGAGCTTAGCTCCAGGCCGTTTCATGCTGGCTGTTTCACGGCAGTACAACCCTCTGGAGTATCAGTGGCTCTTCCCAGTTGGGTGTCATCTGCAAACCTGCTGAAGGTGTGCCAAGCCATCAGCCAGATCATTAATGAAGATGATTGAACTGGCAATGCTTTATCTAATGCGGAGGCCAGGACACCATTCACCTTCTTTGCAGCAAGGGCTCTTTGCTGGCTCAAGTTCAGCTTGGTGTCCAGCAGGACATCCATGTCCTTGTTGGGAAGGCTGCTTCCAAACAGGACTGGAGCCGGTATTGACTCCTGGGGTCCCTCACTAGTGACTCGCCTTAACTAGACTTCATGCCACTCATCACCACCCTCTAGGCGGGGCAGTTTTAAACCGACCTCAAGCCCTCACCTCCCAGTGCCTGGTGAGTCCCAGGGGAGCTGTCAACCTCACCCTTCCCCAAGCCCAAGCTGGCTTGGTGCAGCCAGCTCTCAGCACCAGCCACCAGACCATGAGATGACAGAGCAGATCTCGGGATATGGGTTGCTTGGTCTTACTCTGGTGCTGCTCCTGGCTAGCCTCCAAGCTTAGGCTTGGCTGGAAATGAGCTTGGCTCCAGACTATTCCATGCTGTCTGCTGAGGACCCTTTCCAGCCATCAGGTCACAAGGCCACCACTGTTCTTCCTTTTCTGTAGATGCGCACTTACACTTTCCGGACAAAACCAGGGTGAAATTAGAGCTTTCAAACTTGCACTTTTTGGTATGGATGTTAATGGGAAAAGCAGCAGTAGGCGGACGGAGGGGTTAAGCCTTAGGCTGTTCTCTCCCCAACGGAAGTGCATAAAGAGATGATTTTATTTTCCTTTGGGTGTTAAGAAAGGAGAAGGACCCACAGAGTACTCAATTCACAGTGCTAAAGCATGTGAGTGCTGGGCTTTGAGGTTTTAAGGAAACCTGAGGAATGTACGTTTGGAAAGACAAGCATGTGGAATCAACAGTGCACTGTGACACTCGCAGGGTTTATAAAGTCACAGCTCTAAAGTGGCGCTGTGGTGCCAACATGTGTGCGTGGCTTTCTTGCAAAGCGAGCCGGCAAGAGCTGCACCGCCACACAGCTGAGGTGTTCATCCTTCCTGTGAAAAATCCCGAAGTAAAAGCGGGGGGATTTTCATTCCACAAGGTTCTGCAATTTAGACACAGGTGCTCAAATATTGAGCTGACTAAAATTTTTCTGAAGGATCATTTTCCTGGTAGAATATGCTGGGTCGTCAGCAGTTTCATCACTGATGACATCTTCCTCCGTGCTTTCCAGCAGGACAGAGGCAGGCTACCAAACCAGCTTGTCAGGAAAGGCAGCCAGTGTGCTGCCAGCTCCTCCAGCTGATGTCTCAGATGCCTGGCTGTGGGAACTGGGGCTGCCTGCTGATTTTTGATGCTGCCTGGCACCTCCCACAGCAAAAATCCCTGTTTGCAGTTACAGAGGAGTTTGCTAAGCTTTACCTATTTTATCTGAAATGCTACTGAATTGGTTTTATTACTATTATTGCTATTGCTATTCTCAAATCTGTCCAGAAAGGCCTAGCTGTTACCCAGAGCAAAGACAGTGAAAATTGGTTTTTGGTCATTAAAAATACCTGGAGATCTTGTCCTGAAGGTACTTTAGAGCTCTGGAGCCTAGCAAGGGACAAATCTTCCGGCAGACACGTGCCAAGTCTCCCGCTGACCACTGAAAATCTTTGTGCAACTGCACAGAGCTACTTAAAGTCTTCACCCTTATTGCTGAAAGACAGGACTCCAAGTAAAACACAGGAAAGATTCTCAATTGGGATTTTCTAAGAGGTTCTGTCTCTGCTAAACATCAAGAGGTTCCTCTGCAAAACATCAAAGGGTTCCTCTAAAACACCAAGAGATTCTATCTCCACTTAAACATGAATCCCCACCTTCACATAATACATTTAACTTTCGAATCCTGCCTGATTTATATATATATTGCCAATTGACGGGATCCACAGAAGGACACAGACACCAGTAAAAGGAATAGGCTGATTTTACTGTCTATTCCAAGGTAATATGAAAAACAAGGTAATACATTTAGTCAAAGAGATAAGCTCATTACACTCCAGTTTAAGCAGCAGAGAAAATAAGCAAGGTAATGCATCTGTACGGATTTTCTGGCTCACAGTTCGTAAGCAAGTTTCGGTAACATCCACTGCATGCAGGCGACTCAGCCTTGGCTTGCCTGTCTGTGGCCTCATCTACGAGGAGCCGACTCAGGGGCAGTTGTGTAGCTGGCTCAGCCCTGAGTTGTCCGTCTGCCCCAGGCCAACCAGGACAGTGCTGCACCGCACAAAGAACCGACACCTGAGCTAAGCCTTGAAACTCCTCAACAAATGGGGTGCCCTGAGTCGCAATTCGAACCGCTATTTGGCTTCCTGAGGAAGTAAGGAAGAAGAGAACCACTTCAGTAGTGGTTTCAGCCAATATAATCCAATCAGGAATAGTTTCACTACAACTACCTGAAGGGTTTCAGCCAACAACCTTATGAGTCATGTACACCAGGGGATAAAAGTCCTAAGTTTTAGCTTAGAAATGGGGAGTCCCAACGCTCAGCTGCATGGAGACCTTCCCCGCTTGGTCAGAACATCAGCCAAGGTGACTTTTTGAAGCATTGAGAGCTTTTACCTGGAGGAGTAAGTGAATATATAGCATGTTGTCATGCAGCTGATTAACTAACACACGTATAATATTTAGCATGCTTACTAGTTTGTTGTAGTGTATTTTTGCTTTTAGACTGTAGTAGTGCAGTCTTCCATTGTATCCACTAAAACCTGCAGTAGTGAGTGGCGTATTAGATTTCCAATAAATTACTTCCTTGAGCCTCACAGTCAAACCTGTGAGTGAGGTTCAAATAAACACTTGCTTTAACCTTGCAGTCTAGTCTCTTTTCGCTACAGCATCTAATCATTGCTACACAAAGTTTAGAGATAGTGATTAAGAAGAATCACCAATTGCCCTAATACTTGACCATCATCCAGATCTGCAGCCGCTGGGAAGCCCCGGTTGCAGTGAGGACTTGGAGAGCCCGTCCTGGCAACTGGGAAGTCCTACGCAGTGTGTCCACTCGTAGGGGAGGTCTCCAAAGTCGCTGCAAGAGGGTCCAGCTTTTTATAGTGTTGAATAAACGAGTTCACATAACTTCAAATGTGGAACATGTCATTTCATTCTCCTTTCAGATGCCACCCGAAGCCTGGCCAGGGCTTAGGGCCGCACTGAGGGAGTTTCTTTATCTACTTATTTATGTATTGCTGTGATCACATACTCCCAAACAAGGCCAAGCGCCTGGTTTCGTGGCCTTGACAATTTGCCATTAAACAAGGAAAGATGACTATATCCATTAATTACATTACATCTCAGCTATATGTTCCACTAATGAGTAGATAATTGCATGTCTCTCTGCAAGGACCAAAGTCTGCCCGGGTCCTTTGCAACATGCTTTTCTAAATATAAAACACAACAAACATTATAACAAGGCTTCTTTCTGACATACATCTAAAGATCATTATTACCGTAAAATAAGCATTACAAGCAGATCTTCTATAAATTGGCTTCAAGATATATATACTCATAGCAAAATACAGATAACTAGCATATTATATGTGTGATTAATACTCTGCATATTAGCTATACTGTGGGGTTGTGAGGTTCATCTACAGGTCAACTTTGGTTTGGGACCCCAGCCTTTCAGCACCTCACATTCCTGCAGCTGCAAAACCTCTGGCTCAACATTGCTGGACCCTCCAGAGATGCCACCCCAACCACCATCCCATCACGGCTCTCCTGAATCACTTAGCTGTCTCTCCTCATCCTACCAAATGATGAGATACTGACTGACTCAGGTTGGAGAATCCCAAAGCATGGGCCAGTACAGAGACTGATAGTCTGGTGTAACAATTATCTCTGCAGTCTTAATCAGCCAGGTCACACAAGCACTGCTTTTAACACAAGTTTTAATTCATAACCCCATGTTAAGCTTTTTCGTGGGATCCCCATCCCATCCTGCATGCAAAGAGTACCTCCAGACTATGTCACGTACATCCTGTCCCTCCTCATCTCAAAATGTTTCATTTCTGGCATCGAGTTCTCTATGTGATGAAGATCCTGCAATGAGGAGTGTTCACCTCTGCATCCAATGAAGCTGTGAAGAGTAGTTCCTCCCATGGATTGGATGCAGTTATCACTCGAGCTGCGTTTGAAGATGAGTTTTGACATGTTCTGGCCAGAAATAGGACCGGCATTGCCAAAGCATTAATTTTTCTCCTATTTATATAATTAAGTTCACTTGCATCCCTGAACCCAAAAAAGCTGTGGAGATGCATCCAATGGCCACATCACCAACTTTTGGGGGTTAGATGCACATTTAAACACCTGTCACACACCACCATTGGTCCTGAGCATCCAGTGCACTGGTGTCAGAGCACATTGCCGTACCATAGTCTGGATCCAGCAACAAGGGCATTTAAAAAAAATGTTCCACACTCTCACAAAGCTCTTGAAACGAGGTATGACTGTGGGGACAGCTGCCTTCAGGACTGGTGCTGCTGCTTCCTCTGGAAGAGGATTTCAGTATCACAGACAGAGAAATCTCTGCTATGGCGCGGATGCATCCCAAACGTAAGCTGGGAGCCAGCATTTGCCTGCACCCTGCCCGCGGCTTCACCACTCAATTGATGGGCCCGATCCTGTATGGCATGTCTAGTGAGAAGAAGCCAGGAGGCAGTGCCTAACCAGGTGCTTCTGGGAGCAGGCACCACAGGAGCAAGAGTGATGTGCATTCCAGGAGACCGCCAGGAGGGCTACCGCTTTGGCATCGCTCACCCCTGTGTCTCACTGTGGCCAACCGCTGCAGATCCTCGCTGGGGGGTCAGGGACTCCCCCAGCTGCAGCCCCTTATGCAGGAGCCAGCTGTGTCCCTGGGGGCCTGCAGGACCCTGCCGGGATCCCCGCAGAGATGGTGAAGCAGGGCCCAAGACGCACGTGTGCACGTGTGTGACCTTGTGTCAGTGTGCGCGCGCTTGTGTCCAGATGTGTGGGCACGTGTGTGTCCACTAGATCCCATCTGTGTCCATACCTGTGTCCACGTCTGTGTCCCCTTACGGCCCACTGTCCCTATGCCCCTGGGCCCATATCCCTCCATTCCCCCGTTCCCATGTCCTCTCATGTTCTGTGTCTCACATCCTGTGCCCCCTGTCACTGTGTGCGTCCATATTTTGTGATCCACGTCTCGTATCCGCCCATGTCCCCGTGTGCCCTGCCCCACGGTGTCCCCACGTCCGTGGCCCCTATCCCCCCGTCTCCCTGTGTCCCACGTGTCCCTGGGCCCGGATGCCGCGTCCCACACGTTCCACGGCCTCCCGTCCCCGTGTCTCTTGTCCGCCCGCGCCCCCGAGTCGTCCCCGCATTCCGCGCCCATCCTCGTGTCCCGCGCCCCACGTCCCGNCCGGCGGCCCGGCTGGGCCGCTGGTGCCGCCTCGCCGTGGTCGAGGTCTGGAGCTTGGCTGCCCGCCTTCCTGCCCCAGACCTCCGGAGGACACGGTGCCCCCAGGCTCTGCCGGTTGCTTCGGGTCCCGGAAGGAGCAGGTCTGGCCGAGCCCCTGTGCCCCGTCCGGGTTGACACAGGCCTCCCCATCAACCCTTTCGAGTTGGCTGCAGTGACCTGTGGTCGCCTGTTTCGACTCAGCCACCTCACATTGCGGTGCTTCAGCCCGACTCCCTCCTCCTCACAGCCATGCCAACGCCCTGCTCCAAACTGAGGTGGAAATATTTGAGAAATGGTACCGTAAGATGAAGCCACGCAGCCCATCCCTCCAACTGCGATCTGAGATGCATGGTGCCCCGCCAGAGCTGACACAGGTACCATTCTGGAGGGAGGGCAGTGGCTGTGCGGCTGCAGGTACTGGGTTTTTGGGACTGGCTGCCACCTCACTGCACAGAGCCATGACCCTTCCTCCTCCAGTAGCACCTCTGACCTCCCAGTCTCGGTCCTCACATGACAGGAGGTCAGCAGGCAAACTCCCTGGTTTGAAATGGGATGAAGAAAGTCCACCAACAGCCCTCTGTACTTGGGCTTCATAGCAATGAGCCCTTAACCTGGACATCGGTTTGCAAAAAGGTGCTGCTGGTCTTGTAAGAGTGCGGGCTGCCTTGTTCCTGCACTTGGTGTAAAGGCCAGGTTGCCTTCTCACTTCTCCAGCTGATACTGTTTCTTCACTGCATGCCAGCATTGTGTCCTCCTGAACAGTGAGTGTCAGGGAGATCTGAAATGAGTTAACCCCCATGCAGCATAATTTGAGGTAAAAGTTAGAAAAAATAAGGAAAATCTGGTGTCAAGAAAGCAGGAGACTTGCCTGAGGCCTTATTAGGGATGCTCCTCTCCTCCCTTCTGGGGCAGTTCACGTGGGCTCAGGCCTGTGTGCATACACACTCGGGTACCTCCAGGGTGTGTGTTTTGCTCTCTTCCTTCTCACTGGAGCTGTGAACAGGCTGTTGGAACAGATTTTTACCACCTGGCCCAAACATCACCTTTTCACCTGAGACACAGAACAGAACCTCTAGACCCTTTGTGGTGAAGCTCCTTTCAGCCGGTGTCCTGCACTGGGTTTTAGTGCCTGCTGAGCCTAAAGCAGCTGCTTTCTGATTAGTCCCAAACTGAGCTCTTAGAAACTTTGCTTTTGGCTAAGGAGGCTCTTGCACTCTGCAAAGAAAGCAGTGTCTGCCTCGCTGTGTCCCCACAGCACTGAGAATTGCTCCTGAGTGGGGTTGGTTCTTCAGAGAGCATCCTCCAGCCTGCAGTAAGCTGAGCTCCTTGGGACATCTGACCCAGGCAGTGGTAGGAGTTCCCGTCTGTCCTACACAACAATTAGCATTTTCTCTACCAAGAGATATTTTACCTACCCACGTGAAGCTGTCACGTTGACTTTAACCTCTAGCCCTGGATTTGCCTGTTGAATTGAACAGAAAGTGCTTGTGTAGGAGGGTGTTGTGGGTGGATGAGAGGACAGATGGGGTTAGCTCACGTGTGGCCCTGAGTTACCTCTACTCAGGAGATGCTTCCTTGTCCTTGCTGTAAGCTGGAATCTCTCGAACGTCACCGTTGAGATTATTTTCTTTTTGAATACAGGAAAGTGCAGCGAGGGTTTGCTAGTGCTGGCTTTCTAACGGCATCTGCATTGTTCCTTGCTTCCATGGGGCAGATACAAATCCAGGTTGTGTAGTACAACGGACTCTTTTATAGGCCTGACAGTGGAGCAGAAGTGTGAGCTGTCTGAGCAGGAGCTGGCTGAGGTGAAGGATAAGACTCAGAAGATAAAGGAGGACTTGGAGCAGACTTTGCAGAACCTGGAGGTATGGCTCTCCAAGCCCCTTACAATTGCCAAGGTGTCAAACAGCCTTGTTATTTTTCACACCTTTTTGAACATGCCATCTCTCAGGCAGTGAGACAGACTTGCTTGGTGAGGACTGTTCATATCAGAGCATTGCTGTGAGTGGTCCTGAGTCAAGTGCAGGAGCCAAAACCGTCCTCTCACCTCACTCATTTGAAGGCAGATAGACCAACAGAGATCGGAGGTGCCCAGTGTCTAAAGACGGATTTTGTTATGGCAGGAAATAATATACTGCTGATGAGGGGAAGATTTTTAGGTAGAGAAGCTCAGATCAGCAGATGTTTGAGATGAAGAAGTCAATACTCAAAAAAAAATGATTGTTGTCAGCTTCTTGAAGATGTGCCCTTTGTGCCAGACTTTTCATTCTATCAGCTCCCAGAAGCTTCCTGATTTGGTGGGACTCCATGTGGTTGGCCTTTCCACTATCTCTGGGATTTCTTCAGAGCACGCTTCAAGTCTCTGAGACTGCACTCCTTCTGCAGGCTCCTTGTGGCTGTATCACCGTCTCCGCCTGCCCTGTGCTGCCTTCCAAGACCTCCTCCTAGCCAAGGTGCTCAGGAGCTTTTGGGGCGGGAGAGACCCCTCCATTTTGTTCAGCTCACTGAGGCTGTCTGCTGTGGCCAGGAGAGGTGAAGCAGGCAGCCTGTCCCTCTTGTGTGGCCTCAGGGCATATGCAGCAAACAAAGGGTGGTTATTTGTCCTGTATTGGCTTAGTCAGACTGGTAATTTTTGTAGGTCAGGGTGGAGTGGCAAATGTTGAAGCTCAGGCACATGAGAGATTTTTGTTTCCTATTCTTTTTGAGCCAGTGAAGTAGCAGTGCTGAGCGAGTCTGCGCTGTGCACCCCAAGCTATTCAGGATGAAACTCCAGTGTTCCCACAGAAGATATGCCCATAATGCCAGCAGAGAGCATGCCTTGTCCTTCCGATTGTTCTCCATTCCAAAAGCTGTTTGAGTAAGGGAAGTTTGCACCTCCTGACTGTTATATGACTTCATTTCTACAGGCAGTAATTGAAGAAGCAGATGTTTGGTGGACTGATGTTATGAAAGCCATCAGAGACTTTGAGAAAGACATCATCAGCATCACCTCTAGCAAGAAAGGCAGTATCATAGCTCCTGAGAAGCTGCTGAGATACATGGAGGAGAAGAACCACCAGAGGGTCAGTGCATCGTGGCAAATTTTGAGGCTGGTCTGTCATAGGACAAATACGTTGGTTAGGGAAGATCCTGATCCCCATACTCCTGTGTGGTCTGCATCATGTTTTCAGACTGTCTTAGCAAGTCTTTTTGGACAGCCCTTGTCACACTCTGCAGTTGGTCACCAGCCCAGGTGCTCCTCTGGCTGCTGAGCTGCAGCACAACTGTGAACACAGATAATGCAGGGCCTTTAGTAGACCCCAGGAACGTGCGTGGCTGTGCTCCTACAGCAGAGTGATGTAGAGCAACGTTTCTCACTCGGCTCCTTGCTGAGTCAGCAGGGAAGGCTGTAGTGCTGATGAGATGAACAGGAACTGTACCATAAGGAGTGGGGTCTGGGTGCTCTTTCTCTTCCCCAGGCTGTGCTGTCCCTTCATAATCTGCTGTCTTTCTTAAGGATCTGCTGAGAGCAAAGTTGTGCTCCAGAAATTATTTACTCAAGAGTTACAAGAAGAAGCTGCAGCAGCAGCTCAGGCAGGTGCATGTAGCAGTTGAGGAGAAGCAGGAACTAGATGACCCCATGAAGAACAAAAGGAGTACGGCCCAGTGCAGGGGCAGGGCCTGCTCTTTGTAGAGATGCGTGGCCCTCCTCCTCCTCCTCCTCTCCCTCCTTTGCTCCTGCCCTAGCTACCTTTGTCAAAGGGCACTGTTGTCGGCCAGGTTCAGACTTGTCACATGTCTGCATGTATGGGATGAGACCAGAAGTCTTATGGAGGGGAAGCTGGCAGATCTCCTTGTGCCCTGGAAATGATGTCCTGTGGATCGGAGCAGTTCCCCGGGGATTGACACCTGCTGACATGGCAGGAGCCTTGCTAGAGGGGACCTGTTTGCATTGCTTTGACCCTCTAAGCTGGGACACACAGCACAGGCTCAGTTACACCGTGTCTCACATTTCTCCCCGAGTCCCAGATTTGCAGCCAGGCTGCAAACCCTGCTATTTAGGTCTACTTTCTCTACAGAGCAAAGCTTTCTTACTTGGGATGTGGTTTTGGTCATCAAACTACAGGTCTGTTTCCTTGGGCTTTGCGGAAGGAGCAGATGGGAGAGATACCCCGTGAGGTCCATTTGCAGCAGCCGCAGGTTAGAAGTGCGAAGTACCAGGAGAAAATTGATGAAAAAAACCAGGAGCTGCTGCAGCTAAAACTGACCTCAGGGAAGACTGTCCAAGTCCTCAACTTCTATAAAGTGAGTGAACCTCCCAGCACCTCCGTTTTGGCTTTATTTTGTTTCTGAGGGTCACACACAAACTGATTAACAGCTCTTGCATCCTTCCCTTTCTCACTCCGAGGATGATGAACACCTCTCTGCCTTCCCACTGACTTAGCAGCTTGATTGAGAGGTTTCCCTGATGTACTAAAAGCAGCAGTGGCCTCACTCCTGTTTGGCTTCAGCCTGACCATGGGGTCTGTGCTTTGCAGCATGGTAGTTTTACACCCAATGGGAAAATTTCAGTAGGAAGAAGCTTTTGTGCTGCCTTGCACAGGAATCACGGAATGGTAGGGGTTGGAAGTAACCTCTGGAGATCGTCAAGTCCAGCCCTCCTGCCAGAGCAGGATCATCTAGGGCAGGCCACACAGGAACATATCCAAGTGCAGTTTGAAAGTCTCTACAGAAGGAGACTCTACAACCTCTCTGGGCAGCCTGTTCCAGAGCTCTATCACCTTCACAGTGAGGAAGTTTTTCCTCATGTTGAGGTAGAACCTCCTGTGTTCCCGTTTGTGCCCATTGCCCCTCGTCCTATCACAGGGCACCACTGAAAAAAGACCGGCCCCTTCTACTTGACACCCACCCTTCAGATCTTTGTAAACATTAATTAGATCCCCTTCTTCTCTTCTCCAGACTGAACAGCCCCAGGTCTCACAGCCTTTCCTTATAAGAGAGATGTTCCAGTCCCTTAATCATCTTTGTAGCCCTTCATTGGACTCTCCTCTAGTATTTCCTTGTCCCTCTTGAACTGGTGAGCCCAGAGCTGGACACAATACTCCAGATGTGGTCTCACTAGGGCAGAGCAGAGGGGGAGGAGAACCTCCCTTGACTTACTGGACACATTCTTCTTAATGCACTCCAGGAGACCATTGGCCACCTTGGCCACAAGGGCACATTGCTGGTTCATGGATAACTTACTGTCCACTGGGACTCCCAGGTTCTTCTCTGCAGAGCTACTTTCCAGCAGGTCTGCCCCTCCCCTGTACTGGTGCAGGGGGTTACTCTTCCCCAGGTGTAGAACTCTACACTTGCTCTTGTTAAACTTCCTGAGGTTCCCCTTTGCCCAGCTCTCCAGCCTGTCCAGATCTCGCTGGATGGCAGCACAGCCTTCTGGTGTGTCAGCCAATCCTCCCAGTTTCATATCATCAGCGAACTTGCTGAGGGTGCACTCCATCCAGGTCATTGATGAAGACATTGAATAAGACTGGACCCAGTACTAATCCCTGGGGAACACCGCTAGCTACAGGTCTCCAATTGGACTCTGCACCACTGATCACGACCCTCTGAGCTCTATTGTTTAGTCGATTGTCAACCCGCCTCACAGTCCCCTCTTCTAACGCACGCTTCCTACGCTCACTCACAAGGATGTTATGGGAGACACTGTCAAAGGCCTTGCTGAAGTCAAGGTAGACAACATCCCCTGCTCTCCCTGCACCTACCCATTCAGTCACTCCGTCGTAGAAGGCTATCAGATTAGTCAAACATGAATTCCCTTTGGTAAATCCATGTTGACTACTCTTGATAACCTTCTTCTCTTCCATGTGCTTAGAGATGACCTCCAGAATGAGCTGTTCCATCACCTCTTCAGGGATGGAGGTGAGGCTGACTGGTCTGTAATTTCCAGGGTCCTCCTTCTTGCCCTTTTTGAAGACTGGAGTGACATTGGTTTTCCTCCAGTCCTCAGGCACTTCTTCCATTCTCCATGATCTTTCAAAAATGATGGACAAGGGTAGAGCAACAACATTTATTTGGTTTTTTACCTAACCTGTGACAACTAATGTTACGAGCTGCAGCCATCACTCTGAGTCTCTGCTCTTATCAGTGCAAAGTGCTTCTCAACTGGGTATATTTGCCTCTTTCTGATCAGCTATTCTGTCTGGGTCAGTCCTAAAGCCCGGTGGCTGCACTGGGGGTTGTGTGCTACAGTGTGGCATGGGACATAACGAAGAACCGGGAGCTGTGTGACCAGGGCATGATGCTGCCTTCTGCAGTGGATGCGTGGTGCCACAGAGCTCACTTGGGAGCAGAGCTGACACCAAGCTGGAGGAGCAGAGGAGTAGCTTTGCAGGTTGCTGGGAGGTGTCACTGCATCTGCTGATGTTGTCCTGTTCTTGCGTTCCAGAGGAAGGACACCATGGAAATGTCCACATCTCTGATGAAAGACATCTCCCCGAGGAAGGAGCTACTGAAGAAAATTGAAAGTGAGACTGCTTTGGTGGAGGAGGTAAGAGAGCAATTTGGGAGGCCCTGAGACTTCACTTGATAGGGCTCTTTTGAGTTTATTTTTGTGGCGTGTTAGGTATCAATGCCCATTTGAGGCCCAGCAATGAGCTGGATACCTGTGTACCTTTCTGGGTCTGAGCAAGTCCTGGTGCTCCTGCCAGTGCCAGGGAGCATGAACAGGTTTGCAGAACAGGCCATGGTGTGGATTTGGGCCCTGGCTTCCCAGGGACCTGCCACTAGCTTCTTGAAATTTTGTTTTCTTGAACTTTTCATGAAAAATGTCCTCCCCAGGGGAAGGTGGCACTGCTGTCATACCAGTCTGGGGACACATAGCCTGGCGGGGACACCACAGCTTTGGGCAGCAGGTTCAAGGGGCTGCCTGGCAGGGATGGAGGCATCAGTGGATGCATCCCTTTGCTTACCCCCCAGGGCCAGGGGTTTAATTTATCCCGTTTGCCTGCTTCCCTGGGTGACTTGGCCACCAGCTGGCAGAGGAACATTTCCCTGGGATCTCCTTGCCCTCTGTCCCTGTTCCTTCAGCAGCAACAAGCCAAAGCTGAGAGCATGAATTGGCAGCTGTGGAGCCAGCTCTCAGACTATGGTGTCCCTTCCCTGCTGAGTTACGTGCAGAAGCAGATGGCTATTACTGACCTCAGAAACAGCCTCAGGGCTTGGGAGAGGAAGGTGGTGGTTGCTGAGGTGAATGAGACTGGGTTGGGTGCAGGACCCTGCACTTGTGTCTGGCAAGTGCTGAGGGTTCTGGTGGAGCTGCATCTGTGCCTGCCCACCTGCAGTCACCCTGGGAACTGGAGAGCTCGCTCCTGACCAGGCCAGGAAGCCGTGCGAGAGTTCTTCAGGGGCAGTTTCACTGGTGCCTGGCAGAGCTGGAGGCTCTTTCTGTTTACAGAGCAGTAATCGCTCCCTACCCTGAGGACAGAGGCTGAATTTTAACGACTGAGCAAAGAGGGGGAACCAAGGCAAGGACACATCTTGTAATTTGACAGGATTTGTAATTTCGCTTGTTGCTGTGCTACAACCTCTCCTGCATGTGAAGAGAAGGGGACCTTTGGCTGGCTGATACACTCCTGGCTCTGCATGGTTAACCGGCACCGGCCTTTCCCAGTACCCCTGATGGCTCCCCAGTGTTCATAGTGCTCTTTGATGTTCTCAGACATGTCTTACTTGCTTGTATCTTGACTCTTCCCTGATAAGGAAAGACTAGTCAAGATCCAGATGTGAATTCATGTCAAATTTTCAAGAATATCTTTGACTCTTCTCCTGCCCCAACTCCTGCAGCCAGGGATGAGATGAAGGGATAACACAGAGGAGCATAGTCAAAGCCTGGAGGTGACAGGACATACCTGTATCCCTGCCCTGTATGCAAAGCAGTGTGGAGAGAAAAGTGGCTGGGTTGGATGGGATGGGTAGTGTGGGATGTTGTAAGAGTCGGTCCGAAGAACAGTATTGTCTCAACATTGTCATCAGAGACTTGGACAATCAGGTACCCCAAAACTTAGCCTAACATCTTGACATGAGTCTGCAGTGGCCTACCTGAGACGCAGTTACTGATCTACAGGATGGAATGCAATCCTTAGGGATACCAAGGCACAAACACCCTGGGAGGAAGAATTGCACGGTACGAGGAGTATGGTACCATTCTTCGTTACCTGGTACAAGAAGAAACGGCCAAGCTGTGCCGCACAGCTGCTGTCAAGAAGATGGATCATGCATTGTAGTACAAAACACACCTCCTGGTCCAAAGCCACCTGCCTCTAAGGCAAACCAGGCCTTGGACACTCCTGCTTGGGCATGCGCAGGAGCATCGCTTGGGAAAGGCGGAGATTGGCAGAAATCCATGGGACAGAGGAGCAGCAAGGTGTGTTGCCTGGCATAAAAGATGGCTTCTTAGCAACCGAACTTTGGAAATTTCCCCACCAAGGATCACGATGATCGGAAGGGCCAGCGGGATGCTGCCTGGACCTGGGACCATGGGGACGCCTTGGACCCGTGGTGGTAGCTACAATTCTCTTTCCCTCTCTTTACTTTACCCTTTCTTTCTTCCTCTCACTCCTTCTGTCTATTGCGTGCCGCTTGATGGGCAAAAACAATAAAATTGCACTGCTTGATTGAAGCATAACCCCTTGGCGTGGTCGCTTGGATTTTTTTTTTGCGCTTCGAGATCACAGCAAATGAACCATCACGTGTCCACTGAGTGGACCGTGACAGATGTGGAGATGGGCTTAGCTGTGGCTAGAATGGGGACGGGTCTGGTCTTGCACCTATCCAGCACTTAGCCCCTCAGCACTCCATTCTGCAATGGACAGGGCTTATGTGGTCCAGCCTTTCTCAGAGGTCAGAATGTATGGATTTGGCTTGACCCATCAACACCAGTGCTGTCCATTCAGAAACTGGTGTCTGACTGTGGCTAGCCCAGAGCTGGCAGGCAGCCTGCCTGCAGGCCTGTCTTTGCACAAGCAGATTCCTTCTCACTCAGCTGCTCCCCTGGACCAGGAGACCCAGACTCTGTCTTGCGTGGTGTTTATGAAGTAGTGTCCAGAGTCCTGCCAGTCTGTGGGAGCTGAAGAGCAGTGAGGGCTCAGGGGGCTAAAAAAGGAAACTGTAGTTGTCCCTGGGATAAGAGTGAGACTATTTCTTTGATGGTCCCTCTGTGGCAGGACACGTCCAACATCCCTGCTGCCATGCAGGGGGCTGTAGGTTTCTATACAGTGCTCTTGTATGGGGTCTCCAGGCCTCCTGTGGTATCCAGGGGAGAAAACAAAGTTGGTGTAGACCTACAGGAGTTCTCCTCAGCATGCCACAGCAAGCACTGATCTCAGGTGGAAGAGGGAGAAGATGAAGGGACAAGCACTACACTATCTCAGGCCAGGCTAGATTCCAGCGTTGCTGCTTTCTACAAAATGTATCACTGTTGTCTGGACATACTAAATCCTTCTTCCTTTCTCTTCTTGCAGATGTCCTTGCAAAGCTACCACAGAGCATGGAACCAGGTCAAGATGTCTGGTAATCAGCACTAGACTTGTCTGATACTGCTAGGAAGGCAGTGAAAGCTACAGAAGGAGCCAGCCCTGTGAGGAAGTTTGCTGTTACGAGGGTAAATGTGGCACTCTGCATGCAGCAGTGAGATGAAACCACTTTTGCATGAGATGATAAAGAAACCCATGGCTCCGTATGTTCCAGCATGTGCTAGCTTCCACCAGGCTCCTCTGCCTGGCCTCTCGGCAGGACTTTCTAGGTCAGCTGGCTCTGCTCTGGATGTTTCTCCCTCTTTTCATCACCACAAGGAGTTATTCTCCGGTGACAAATCTGAAATGCTCACAGGAACTATCCTTTCTCTCTTGGCAAGCCCTGGCGATCACTTAATGCAGGAGGTACCAGAGGGGATTCCCTGGGAGATGCGGGAGTTCGGCATCTCCAAGTGTGTACTGACAATAGAAGAAAGCGGAGCAGTGTGAGTATATAGGGCAAATCATTTCAATGTGGCATGCATCTATTGAACAGCTTTTCAGATTGCAAAAGCATACTTCATTTACCTAAAGAAACAAAACAGCAAGAAGGGAGTGACTACCCCTTTCCCAAGCACCTGAGGCACGTGTAAGTGTACCTTAGAGATGGGAAGCGTTTTCCCACTGTGGGAGTTAACAAATTATCCCAGATGAGTTCAGGTCTGATTTACCTGTCATGGATTTGAAACCAACTTCCTGAGTTGTCCGCAGTGGCTGGCTGGCAGCCTCTTCCCAGTCTTTGGGTGGAGCCTGCAGATCAGCTCGTGTCCTGACTAGTGTGGTGAATGCAGGAGGTCCTGTCTCCTTGGTGGTGGCCGAGATACAGTTGCTGTGGGACAGTGGGTTGTACAAGAACAGCTCATAGAAGCTCATGCTACCCTAACTAAGAATACATTTCAGGACTCATGTCTCAGTCCCTCTAATCTGGCACGTAACAGGGTTGCTGACATCACCCTTCTGAGAAACAAAAAAGACTGGATTGTGCCTCAGCAGTATCCCTTCTGCCATAACTCTCAGTATCTGTGGACTTCACCAAGGTGAGGGGAGGGCAGACTTCAGCAGTTCAGTCCTTTATTGTCACTGGCAGCAGAGCACCACTGACTCAGGAACTGGCCGCCTTTGAGCTGACAATGTCTCTGCGTGCCCTAGATGAAGTGACTGGCATCAGTCCCTGTCCCTGCCCATGCCCCCGTCAGCCCAGCCCCACACCTGATCCTTTCATATGCACCACAAGGAATCCCTCCTAGTTTTGCCTCCTGAGCATCTTTGACCTTGGCCACATCAAAGGCCCTTGGAGACTTGGGCAGTGTGAGAGGTCCAGGGACCAGGAGCAGTGCCTGTGGGGAGATGCTCGCCCCAGAGCTGATGCAGAGATGAGTGTCACTTGTTCAGGCCGCCTCCCACACTTGCTATTTGCAAGCTGCATGGAAGGGATCTTTTCCTATGAGGACTGAGCAGGAGAAGCCCAACAGCTGTTTTGTCTTCTCTATTAGCCTGGAGTCAGAGACAAGTAGAACAGAGAGGAGGCGCTTTGGCTACCTGTTTGCCCAGTCTGGGCAAGCGCACTGTGTCCCTTACCAAACAGCTTGCCGTTTTGTTGCTGTCCCTCCAGCTGCAGTGTGCAGTTGCAGCAATCCTCAGGGGGCAGGAATCCACTTCCACCACTAAGCATCCTCAGGAAGTTGCTGCAGCACTTTCCCCTGTTGGGCTGAGGAACCACCGTGAACCGTGCAGCTCTGGGCAGTCTCTGGCCTCCAAAAGCACTGGGAGGTGATGGTGTTTGCTGATTCCCAAGCCTTGCCTGGGGCGACACAGGGATCCTCGCGGAGCACAGGCTTGCTCTGCAGGCTGGATGCAGCACTGAGGATCCAATGCTTGTTGAGAATGGAACAGAAAGCTGTGTGCCCTGCAGTGCTACCACCCATGGGAACTGGTCCATGACCGTAAACTCCTGCAATGATCTCTAGAGGGATGGGCTGGCCTGGGTCTGGCAGGCTGCAAGGAAACAGGGGCCACATCCCTGGGTATGCCTGGCCCTATGCTCTCCCACCACCCGCTTGTCCCTCCAATGCCCCCTTGCTCCTTTCTTTGGCTGTCCCAAGCTTTAACCTCACCTGGGACTGATGCCAACATCACCTAGGCTCGTTCACCTATGGGGCCAAGCTGGTGCCATGGTGTGCAGTGCATGAGGTCAGATGATGCCACCTGTCTCAGCTGACACTGGGGCAGCACAGAGACACAGCAGCATGAGGCTTTGCACTGCTGCAGTCTGGCAAAGGGCTAGGGCCAGGGAGCCAGAGTTCCCCTTCTCTGCCCATGTCTGGTGGGGTTTGGTGTGCCCATGCTGAGCATGCCAGCCTTGTTCCTTGCCCTGGTACGTGGACATTGCACGTCCCAAGCACCCCGGCAGTGGGCAAGGACACAAGGAGACTCAATGGGCCCATTCCCAGCTCTCTGGCTCCCACCTCCTCTCCATGGGCCTCTTCCTGCTGCACTCTGGCGGCTTCATCACGTCCCTGCTGATACTTTGCCATCCCCATGCTGCCCTACCTGTTTGGTATCTTGATGTTGCTGCGACGCCCGGGCAGCAGGATGCGTGCACAAGCTGCTCTGTGAGGTTACTATCACTGGCAGCTCAGAGAACCCTGCTGGCATTCCTGTGGAGTGGAGTGGGCTGTTGGAGGCTTTTGCACAGCTCTTCCTGACTTGGATGCTGGATGTTTTTTCCCTGGGACAGCCTGTCCTGCCCAGGCATTTCCTTTCTGCCTGCCTGCTGGGGTCTCTGGCTGTCCTGGTCCCACTTGCAGGCAGAAGCTAGGGCAGCAGGAGGAGCTCTACTGCTGTTTAAGGGGATTTATGAAAAAAAGAACCCCAAAATGCCTGGGGACAGTGGTTAAGGAACCTGGAGGGTAGCAGGAAGTTTTACAGGGCTCCACCAGCCTACAGCTGCCTGCAGCTGGGCTTTCCTGTGGGGAGGTCCTGGTGGAGACAAGAAGGCCTTTCCCAACTCCTCAAAGGCCAAGTATGCTTTTGGAGAGCAGGGCAGAAAAGGTGGGATGGTATGAGGGATGTGAGAACTCCTTTTCATTGAGGATGAGTAAAGTGCTGAGAAAGAGAATTCACAATACCCCTTGTATGCACTAATTAATAGCTGTGGGTGAAAGGAGCTGGTGAGAGGCGGAAGGCAAAGCCACTGCGGCTCCTGGAGGCCTAACACACTCCCAGCAGATTATTCCTAGAATGTTTTTCTCCCTGGTGAGGCATGCACTGGCTGCAGTTGCACATGCCCCGACTGACCTCTTGGGTGCCTTCTGAAATACTGGGATTAAGGGGGAAGGGAAACAGTGACGGGAGAAAGATGGAGGGAAATCTGGGTTCAAGTGCTTGTTTAAACCTGCAGACAGACTAGGACGGCATCAGCTGAACCAATTTCTTCCAGCATTTGAATATAAATTTAGTTCGTGCCACGGCATGTTTAGGACAGGGACATCCCAGGGATTGTTTTTTCACAGCTGTCGTCTTCTCCGTCAATATAGACAGTCCTGCATGTAGGCCACTCAGTATTCTGTGTTCCTGCATTACCTCTGTTAGTGCTTCTCTGTTCCACTGAGAAGAGCCTTCCATGTGCATTATCCCTGGCTCTTGTGATTTATGTTTGAAATACCATGGGATTCTGCTGGGAGGCAGCTGATGATCCCAAGGCTCCTTTCTAGTTGGTTTGAGCCAAAAGAGGTCACTTAACCCTGCAAGAGCCAGAAAAGCATTTCTGAGCGGTGGGTTTCACCCTGCTCTCCCTGTGGGGTGCCACTCTGAGACTGGTCCCTGATCCCCAGCTGGGACCATTTCAATATGATGCCGGTGTCACGGCAAACAATGCTTCCAAAGATGGTGCTGGCAGCCGACAGTGACACTGTGTGAGCCAGAGGTGCCTGGCGCCTGACTCACTGGGAGCATGACTTGACTTATTTCATGTTATCTACATCTACAGGGGTCAAAGACAACCTGCATGAGACTGGGTGCTGGTGGAACCATGACCAGGTTGAGGAGGTTATCACTGCTAAAGAAGCGTGACCCCAATGGCAGCTCTCATGGTCAGTGCAGGATCCCCTCTGAGGCCAGCCCGAGCCTCTTCTTTTGCCCAAAGAACCAGCTATCTCCTTGCCATTGCTGCTGGCAGACATGCACCTCTTGCAAAGAGCCACAACCTCCTAGTTTGGCCACAACCGTGGAACTAATGAGTTTTAAGCCCTGTAAATAATGAAGCCAGTCTGCCTTTGCATGGAGACAAAGCCTGAAACCTGCCTTCAGCTCTGCCCACAGGAATCTGAACACTGCTGTGAGCTTGCAGAAAGCCTCCCTTGTGCATGACGGAATCTATCCAAACAAGTGAGCTCCTTAGCGATGTGTCTCCTGGTGTGCCATCATTTACAGTATTTGCTGGATTGTTCATAGAAACATTAAGGTTGGAAACAGCCTTCAAGATCATCAGGTCCAACCGTCTAATAAAAATTATCATGACACCTAAACCGTGTCCTGAAGCACCACATCCACCTGTTTTTTGAACACCTCCAGGGATGGTGATTCCACCACCTTCCTGGGCAGCCTGTTCCAATGCCTCACCACTCTCTTAGTAAAAAAAGTTTTCCTACTATCCAAACTAAACCTGCCCTGACACAGCTTAAGCCCATTTCCTTTTGTCCTGTCACTAGTTACCTGGGAGAAGAGACCAATACTCACCTCACGAGAACCTCCCTTCAGGTAGTCACACTCATGGATCTCTATACAATCAAAACACTCCCTGACATACAGAGCCACCCCACCACCTCTCCTTCCCTGCTTATCTCTTCTGAAGAGCTTGTCGTCGTCAATTGCAGCACTCCAGTCATGAAAGTCATCCCACCATCTACGATGGCGACTATGTCCTAGCTGTCCTGCTGCCCAATGGTTTCCAGCTCTCCCTGTTTGTTGCCTGTGCTGCGTGCATTGGTGCACATGCACTTGGGCTGGGCTATCAATTTCACCCCAACGTTGGCGTGCTGCCCCTAGGCTCATCTCTCGTCAGCCTGGTTTCATCCCCTTTCCCCTTCAAGCCTGGTTTAAAGTGCTCTACCAAGAAAAATTCAACAGGTAAAAGCATCTGATAAAAATCTATTCACCACAGTAAAACATCAACCCAGCCAAACCAGTCCATGCAGCACAACTTTTGCACCCTTTGAGACACACTCATTTAGGTCACCACCTAGAAAGAAAACCTCTATGTGGTACTTGCAGCACTGCCAGTGTGAAGACTTTGATCAAGGCTTGCTTTACCAAAGCGCAGTGAGATGTTTGACAGATGAATGTTTCTTCCTTCCCCAAGCCTGGTTCCCTGTTGTGCAACGATGGATCTCCTAAGCCACTGGCATTTTGTGCTTCTCCTTTTGCATTTCCAGGTCACGCTTCTCCCCTTGCTGCCGGATTTAGCACTAATGTCCTGACTCCTGGGTTCTGGTGACAGCCATTCTGGCCAGGTGCCCAGCAGGAACGATGCACCTCGTCTTTGCTGAGGAACTTGATGCACCTTATCTTTGCTGAGGAAGTCGTAGAGAAAACAACTTTAGGCCAATGGTGCCTCTAGGCCAAGATTTGTCTCCAAGGCAAGATTTGAACCACTTGTGAGTAATCCTGTAAGACTTCCAGCATTGTGATGGATGGGTTTGGTTCTGTGGTGGATGCAGCAGCTGCAAATGGAGGCTCCTGTGGCGAAGGTATGCACAGCTTGGATGGGTCAGGTACTGGCATGCTAGTGGCAGAATAAGGTCATCAGCATGTTCCTCTTGGTTGAATTTATTTCAGCAGACAGGAAGCACAGGTGAGCAAACCCATCTAACTCCCAGAGACAATGGTGTTTGCCATTCTCAAAGAAGGTGGCCTGGGACTACGTGGCCAGTTGTGAATGACTCCAAGACAAAGACCTATTGCACAGACCTGCTGCATGGCTTACATGGCCAGCTCCATGGCTTGAACCCATCTCTGGATGATAACCTTGCTTTTTTCTCAAAGCACAGATGGCGACTGCTGAGGGTATCACCTGCAGCAGCTGTGGCAGGCATTGTTCCCTGGCATGACCCGTGGTGCCATGGTGCATGGGCAGCTCAGTGGAGCCATTTGGCCAGAGTTTGCATGGAGCAGCCTGGTGATGGAGATGGCACCAAGTGGTCCAAGAGGCATTTTGTGAATTGGCTCAATACCTTTTGAAGGATACTGGAATCAGTGGACCCTCAAAATCCCTTCCAGCCCTGTGCCTTCCTCTCAATAAGAACAAAGGACAGCAAAAGGGGAGGTATTAAGAAAGCCAAGGCAGAAGAGGAAGTGTCTGAGGAGGCCTTTGTTCAACATTATAAAGGTGCAAAGAGCTGATCTAGGATAAACCCACCTTTCAGCCTGGAGAAGAGAAGACTACAGGGACACCTAATAGCGACCTTCCAGTACCTGAAGGGGGCCTACAAGAAGACTGGAGAGGGACTGATTACAAAGACCTATAGTGATAGGATGAGGGGCAATGGTTTTAAATTAGAGAAGAGTAGATTTAGATTGGATGTTAGGAACAAGTTCTTTACCATAAGGGTAGTGGAACAATGGAACAGGTTGCCCAGGGATGTAGTTGGGGCCCCATCCCTGGACATATTCAAGGTCAGGCTTGACAACACTCTGAGCAACCTGATCTAGTTGAAGATGTCCCTGCTCCCTGCAGCACGGTTGATCTTTAGAGGTCCCTTCCAACCCAATGCATTCTATGATTCTAGGATTTGATGATTCGATGATTCGATGATTCTATGATTCTGATTCAGATTTGCTTACATGTCATTGGACTAACATTTCATGGGGAGTCTTTATGCCATATTAGGGATCAGCCACCCTTAAGGCACTTACAAATGAGAAATGATGAAGACACAGATCCTTGCAGCCCTCAGAAATCTGCTGGACTCCCTCACCTTCACTATGGACAGACACCAATCTGCAATTCTTAATTTTTTCTGTGTGTTCCCAGATGGGAGTTTTACAGCCTTGGTAGATTCTTCCATGTCAAGGATAAGGGCACTTCAAAGCTGGGACTGTATTGCCAGCTCTGTTTTACGTAGAAAGGAAGGCAGAAAGGAGAGGTCAAAAGTCAAACAGTCTCCAAGCTGAGTCCTTCTATGATGTAGTAGTCCTGGAAGTACAGCCACACTGTTAGAGGAGGGACCAGGACCAGGTGGATCCCACACAAGTGAGTTACCATAGCAGCCTTTCCATAGGCAAGACAGTGGGACCTCTCAGGAAAAGCAAACAGCAGTTACCAGCACAAGTCTGGTCAGTCAGTAACACCACTCCCTAAAGCACGCGCATGCCTTTAACTGCATGACAGATCCATATTGAATTAGCTTTTCTATTATAAGGATGATGACTCAATTTATTTCTAAAGGGTGCCCTTGCCAAAGGGCTCTGTGTCTGTGTGCTTCATAATAAAACAATTAAAAATTGAATTAATGCTAAAATCTTACTTGGCTAACGTAGAAAGGAAAAAGCTTTCCTTTCCCTTCCCACAGGGCCAAGAGTCACAAGGCCAAATTTACAGGCATTGTAGGAACAGAAAGACTTTGAAATTATTTTTAAAGGCTGGAAGAGATTACATGGGAATGATTACAGATAGCCACAGGTTTTGCACTTAGAAATCATTGCTGTTTGACAGATCATTATACTGAGGAAATCTGGCCCCAGGCAATGCTCAAAAACTTTCAAATGACTCGCTGTGGATTGGGTGACCTAGTCCACCCTCAGCGGGCTGGTTACAAAACCCTTCCAGCTCTAGTCTCACTTGCTGAGACTGAAATTCCAGGTACAAATGGCTCAAAGATCTGATTTATGTTTTCTCACTACTCCAGTGGCTCTAGATGTTAGGCAGTCTCCAAAGGATAAGGATGTGTCCACCCATGATGGACTTACAAACAAGGGATGCTGGATTCTTGCCTGTTTTTTGTGATGAAAATGAAAGATGGTCTTTGCACCACAGCAGGAATGCCACTGCCATGGAACGCTCAATCCTGAAACCAATCATTCACAGTCTTGCCTGGTTTATGTATGTCAGAAGATCAAAATGGACATTTTTAATTACCAGCCTAAAACTACAATCTTTGTGCTTTAATTGTTAAATATCATTAAAATAATGGTAGCAAGACCTCTAGGATCAGTGCCATGATTTATGTTTGCTGGCAGATTCCTCATTTTGACGTCAATCTTCCCATACCCGAGATAGCACAGCAGCAAACATCTCAAACCAGAACCTCTTCAGTGAGATGGCAACTAAATACTGGAAAAGACAAGATCAAGACCCTGAAATGCACCGTCCTGTGTGATCATATTTTGTGTTGGTTCTGTACAATAGTAGGTGACGCACAGATAAGTGAGCATGAAGAGTTCAATACTAGTGGGACTTCATTGGAGTGAAACTTCAGTTAAAAGGAATTCAAAATGGGAGAGAAAGCCTTGAGATTCATAGCTCTGCCAGGCAACCAGTCTATAGCACTGTTCCCACTGAGTGGAGCCGAAGTGAGCTGACCAGGCAGAATGTCTATCCTAAGCATGATTTTTCCAGCTTCATTCATCAGTTTTTTGATGGTCTCATCACTTTGGTCTAAACAGCAAAGATCAGGATTATACAAAGAGAAGTCTCCTTAACATTCCAGTCCCTGACTTGGATTAGGGCACCGATGGCTTCCCCAGAGCGATAGCTGGAAGTCACAAAGCAATGTTCCTGGTTTAAGTGATAGTGCAACCTGTGCTACAAATTCTACTGTCCTAGGAGGAGGAGCTGACATGCAGTCCAATGGCTCTTCTAGTTTCTTCCTTCATCCCTGCCTACATCCAGCTATCCTGCCTTATTGATGTGAAGATATGAGAGCTCCCTAAATTTTCTTGTGTGATATATATCCCTAATGTCTCTGAGAACTGGGTTGTTCTACCACCTTTAAAGCTGCAGGATATCTGAAAACATGAATAGAGCATCCGATAGATGCTTTAGAACATGACAGAGCATCCAATGACTAAAGCAATGGTTTGCACTGCCAAACAGGGTCATGCTGAATGGCCTGTGACAGAAAGCTGGACAGGGCCAAGATGCAGCACACGTACTTTCACAAACAACTCTGCCCAGATCCTTTGCACGGGGAGGCACAGTCTGGCACAGCCTGTTTATATTTGCTGAAATGCCATGGTGCCACTTTCCTCCAGGCGTGCTTACCTTTTAACTGACCCCACACTATTTCCCAGCCACTGTTTTGTAGGTCTTGGGAAACTACAAAAATTCTTCAAAGGACAGCTAAAGGTCTCTGCCCTAACCATGGACATTTCTAGCTTAATACAAAGCTTACTTTGCACCCAAGCTAGCAGATTGGCAGCATGGATGGAAGGTCAAGAACTGCAAGCACTCAAGCTACTAATGCAGCCGGGACCTGGCCACTCAGCGCTGCTAATACAAACATGCTGGGGGGCTAATCTAACCAGTTCAGGAAGCTCAAGCGTTATTTTGCAATGTGACTCCTCTCACTAGAACTCACATCAGTATTTAAAACCACTTGCTAGCTAACTTGCAGCCCCAAACCTTATTCCTTTGGTGTAGATGCTGTTCTCAACAGAAGGCACCCATCTTAGGTTGGGAACTGTAGGCAACTAGAGCAAATGTCAAGATCTTAGCTGCTTCACATAAAGCTGTGATTTTGCATGAACGAGAGGTCATGGCTATGACCAGGATGGCTGCTCACTTGACTTACCTTGCAGAAACATGGCAAGAGAAGGAACACAGCTGGCCAGGCCAGCTTGTCATAACTTTCAGGTAGTAGGGGCTTGTAGATGTGTCTGTTTACAGCACAGAAAAATGCACTTGGTAAATTGTTCCTAGTGCCCTGCGAGTTGATAACATTAGGATTAACTGCACACAGCAAGACGACACAGTTTATATCAAACAGCCCACCAAAGCTGAAGGAGCTGCTCTAAATCTGCACAAAAACAAGCGAGGGGAACATCTTGCCCAACAGCTTAGGTGACTTGTGCAAACATGGTTCATTGAGTGATGGAGCTAAGGAGGAGGCTTCTCGGAACTGCTCTCTGAAATGAAGTCTAAACCTTCACACTGCACAGACCTGAGCACTTCAGTACAGGATTTGTTTAACCCCTCCTTTCCATCATTTTTCCCTGCACACATCAGAAATCTATTAATACAGGAGGAGGAGAACTTAAAAAAAACCGGTCTTCTTAAGGTAGGCTCTCTGTCCATACTGAGGACATTGAAAACAAACAACTTGCTTCCGGTTTTTGTTAGTGCTGAGTTGGATGCCATGGAAATATCTGAGGCCATTTATTTAGCTTCTAATTTATTTGCCACAGGAGCCTGATTTTCTGAACTACTTTTTTAAGTTCAGCAAAAGCGCATATGGCTAGAAGATTGACACAAGGGTCCTCCACAAAATGCTTGTGACTTTGTAAGTGGTGAGTCATCGTCAGAGTGTCACAGGTGCTGCCAGGCCTGACCTCTTCAGCTAACAGTTTTAGTATTTACACTGCTGCCTTTTCAACACTGCTCAAGAAATAAAATGGCAGCAATCCTGACGTGCACGCATCTACTGACTGTCACTGAGTGAGAGGTGACTGAGTCTCTCCTGGAGGCTTTTGGTCTAAAACACATGACCATTCTTTACCTTCCTGAACCTGCATGTGATGATGAACAGCCTCTCAGAGGCACTGATGGAAAGAAACATATTCTGGCTATTCATAGATTTAAATACAGATCCAGTTTCCAGCTGAAATATTAAGCAGTGATTTGGAATGTGCCTCCTTCCTAGACAGCTCCTGGAGATGCTCACAGACTTGGCTTCCTGGACCCCTGAGGTGAACCTTCCCAGTTTTTGTGGTGAAGTAGCAGAGCTGGTGATGTAAGATGTATTCCCTGATGGGGAATACTGACTCCTTCCATCAGTTTCCTGCAGTGGGACTCAGCTCTTGAGTCCCTCCTTAAAGAAGGGCCAAGATTCAGATAACTGGGGCTCCAGGGCTAGCTCTGAAGATCTTGTTCCAAGCGGTACAAACCATATGCTTACAGGAAACTTTGACACTTTAAAATTAAGAAAGTTCTTTCGTTTCTGTCAGCATCCTGCTGTTCCTTTGAGACTAAAACGTAAAGCTTTCTTATGAATTACTTAAAGTATCAAAGTCCAAGTTAAATTTAAAGACAGTCAAATTTTCAGAGCCATGACACACAGACATACCTATAGGAAGTTAATCTTTAAAAAAAGATGATGATGATCAATGTTAGTGATTTCCCAGCAGCAGTATTTCATCTTTCAAACACAGAACACATTAACTGGAATGCACAGCAGCCAGTGTTATAGCTGTCCAGCTATCTGGACAACAACTGCAAGAGTCTGTGTTCCTGCAGGAAAAAGAGTAAAATCAGGCTTCATTACGTAGCTCCAGAGAAAACATGCACCCATCCTACTGGATGGACATACCATCTTTCCCCATGAATGAGATAAAGTGGACTAAAAATTAAATTGCACGTAGGCTTGTTATCACAGCAGAGCTGAAAACCTTCCTGTAAGCATGCTGGGCTCCCAGCCACTCCTGAAGCCAGAAATGAGGGAAACATTTGTTGTTTGTTGTGAACCATGTAAATCTGAATGTCAGTGTTCCTAGAGCAGGATCCCGTATTTTTGCCAGATTTAGAGTTTAGAGACCACGACTTCAAATGCAAGATAACAGCCACAGTGTTGATATGGTAAATCACCTCACTTAAAACTGGAATTTTTTTCACCCTTGCTAGCCATGAAGGTGTTATCAGGCTTAGTTATGGAAGCATAACTGAAGTCCTGAGTACCAAGAGAAAGCCCCTAAAAAATGGCAGCTTTCAATTTTAGCAAAATCAGGTGCTGGGAAGTGTTACAGAGGTGGGCTGCTATCTGTAGGTCTTTCCCAAGAGGAGGACACAAGGAAACAGCTCTCTGCAGTCTCTGGGCCTGGCTGACGGTACATCTGACCTGTGATGCTCGTTCAGCGCTGCTGCTGCAGAGCACAACGTCAGGTTGAAGGTTTCAGGGTCTGTAATTTAAATGGCATCATTCCTGATTTCCCTTTTAAAACTGAGAGAATCGGAATGGTCGGTCAGTCAAGGTGACAAATACCAGCACACATTGCCTTTTCATTGACTCTGCCAGAGTATAAAAGTTTCATCTTGACAGTGCTTTCAGCGGTTAAAAAAGAGAACGAAGCATCCAAACAAAGCATCTCCTGACTATACTCTGAGGACTGTAATCTTGCAGTTCTCTCAGATGCTGTGTCTGTATCAAGAACTTACATTTCATTTATACTGTCTAATAACTAACAGGCAGGATTTAGAAGACTGTGGCATGTTTTCATCTTATAATATTTACTGGCTTCCTTAAAGTCCCAGCTCTGGAGCCGTGTTTAATTACCGGGGCAGGGTGGGGGTATTCGATATTTTTGGATCTTGCCTATACCTCACTTCCACAAATTAAGTGACTGCTTCTGAAGAAACAGTAGTGAAAGCAAAAGTTAATGCTTACTTCCAACGTGAACAATGTATATTAGCTGCAGTCATTTATACCACAGTAGGTATGAAGTCATTGTCACCCTTTTGCTAATGTTTACTGTCTTCTCCACAACAATGTAAATGACAATCCTAAGCATGAAATACTCAAGGTGTATATGGCTTGGTTTTCTAGAAGTCTTATTTTGTTTTTGCCTAGCATGTATTACCCACTGAATCTGACTGGTTTAAATACTAAGCCAGCATCCAGTCATCCTAGAGATCTGTCAGATTAGAACTGGACCAACTAATCAGTGTTCTTGTTTGAAAACTGATCTACAGTTCTTGATAAACCTAAACCATGTCACCTGTCAGTCTTACTCCAAATGAAGCAGCAGCCCGTGCTTTTTTACAAGAGATGAACGGCACCTCACCAGAAAGACACTAGTCTAGGGAAAATTGTCAGTCTCCAAATCACAGCAACTCTGCAAGGCAATTGAGGCAGGAGTGAAAGTATCAATAAATTTTTTTTTCAAAAAAAAAGCCAGATGAAATGATTTGTCACTTACAGCAGAAACAGGCAACAAAAACAATCCCTGTCTTGGTTCAATTCTGCTCCTTCAGCACAGTTCAAATACCATCTAATATAAATGTGCTCTTTTCAGAGCAACTGCTCTTGCAGAGATATATACATCGTCTTGATTTAAAGTATCCATTTGCAGGCTAAGAACTATGAGAAGCTTTTAAATACGACATTAATATAAAAAATGACAAAAACAGTTCAGATATAAAGTTCACAGACCAATAGAGGGCAAAGTACTAAGAATAAATTGCAAAGCTGTATGGGTCTGTGGTGTGCAATGAGATAATTTTGGAACTGAGAGCATGAGAAACGAACCCTTATGGGAACAAGGCTAATTAAGAGATCGCTTTGGCTGTTGCTCATGTTCCTCAGTTCTCTTCTCCAGGCACGAACGAGGTGGGATGCCCTGTGGTGATGGGAAATGTGTGTGCAATTTGTTAAATTTTAAGCAGAAAAGCTCTCATGAAGTGAACTGGATGATGGCAAACACATCTACCTAGGACCTCTAGTACAGAAATGCTAATGCATTAAACACAGCATGACCTTCAGGGACTATTATCAACCCAAACTTTGCCTATGTACAAAAGCTGTAACTCTGTAATTATCATGAACTCTACCAATATTATTCTCCTAGCATGAACACTGTTACATGAGACTAAAGATACTACTTGTATACCAATATTGGTGATACAAGTAGGGGAATATAAGAAATAGTATAGAACCTGTTTTATAAACAGTTTCACAGGAAAAGAAAATGGAGGTACTGGGACTTTGGGCTTTAAGCTTAGGCTTCCAGGGAATTCCTAGCCATCTCCCTGACACATCTCTGGATCGGACAGGAAGCGCCTAGATTTTTTGAACCTTCTTTTGAGAGATTGCCCATGCTCATTTAATGATCTGAGCATATACACAAGCCACCTTCTGTCTGAGAGTCATGCAGCCATGTAAGCGTGGCAATGGATCATGGAATAATTTGGAGATCACTAGGCTCAGCCTCCTACCCAGAGCAGAGCAAACTTTGAAGTTAGAGTCTGAGTCGAAAGGTGACATTAGCTTGAGCTCAGCACTGTCTGTGTAATGCAAGATTAACTGGAACTGGTGCAGGTCTGGAAGGCTTTGGGCATGGTTGAGGCAGGCACATTGTTGTCTGCACCTCACTGTGTTGATATGCCAGCTATTTGCTAAGAATAGACTGGAAGGTTTTGCAATTTTCTGCCCCTAGACTAAATAGAGAAAGATCTTGGCATTGGCAAAAAAAATCAACCCAAAACCCAAACAAAAAAACTCCAAACAAACCTGGAAAAGCACAGGGACAGAAAGGGTACTTTTAACACACTTTTTAACACCATATTCTAAGGTAGGAAAGGCTAATGTCATGGCAAATCTGGATTGATCACATTAGATCCTGTGACATACTGCCATAAATAAAAAAAAGTGAAAGATGTAATTAAAAGGCTAAATGCTGCAAAATTGCAAGGAAGCAAACAAAGAGAGATACTGAAAACTTGCCATGATTAGAAGAGTGATAAACAAGGCCTAGTTTTTCCAGCAGAAACATGGGAGCAGGAAAATCCTTCAGACAGGGGAGAATGTCAATAAAATAAAACCGCAACACTGGGAAGGGTGTTGCGGTTTGCAGGGCTGGGCAGGGTCCTCTGCTGCATGTCTGAGGCAGAATAAAGGAAGAAAATGAGCTAGAGCCAAGGAAAAAGCTAGGTAAACTCTGCCAGAAAATGCCTGCCATACCTTCACTGTAAGACTAATAGTTTAAGAAAGCAACAAATGGTAAAAGCTGCTCCTCACAGCCCTCAGAGATATCCTTCCTATCACAGTCTGGAGCATGCTGAAGTATTACATTGGGTCAAGAAAAATAATTAAACATGAAAGTGAACAACGTCAAGATGCACTTTGCACTGCTAAACATGCACTTGAGTGGATGCTGCAAAAGGAACGCTGATGTTACACTTCTCACTTTTGCCTGACATCGTCATTGGCCATGCTCTCAGAAAACCTGTTGATGGATATAGCAGTCAGCAGCACCTGGCTCAGCTTTCATACAAAGAAAGGTCTGGGTTTTGTTGGTGTTATGATCCACTGTATATGCACAGCTTGAAAGGCAAGCAGCAGCAAAGGAAATCGCATGAACTCTAGCTGTGAAAACACGCGTATGAGAAGAATCTTGGCTCGTTTGAAGCCCATGTGCACATCAGGGCACACAAACACAAACTAGTTCTCATGGCTTGACAGTGGTGCACATGTTAATGAGTAAAAAAACCATACATGCCAATGGTATCAGCTGCTTCCTCAAGATTAACAAGACTAGTTCATTGAAGATCTACAGGCCTCCAAGCAAACTTGCAGATCTTCATTGCCAGGTATTTCTATGTTCATAGCTGCGTGTAAAAGCTGAAAATACCTTAAGAGTCAGGAAAAATCTGTAAAGGCTCTCTTCAGGTGACCTGTAAATTAGCTCTCCCAGTGACTAGTGTTTAACGTAGCGATGGGGATAGCAGGTGACTCAGGCTTATCAGGGAAGCTGCCACATAAGAAGTTAGTGTCTAGCAGACCCACAGAGCATGCAGACTGAATGATGTCCTATATGCTTTTAAAGCTAAGCCCTGAGCAGAATCCTAGCTATTGACACTCTTCCAAAAATATCATGGAATTTAACAATCTGAAGGGAGTGCAAAGAGCACTGTGCAACAAATAGAGATAGCAGAGCTGAGCTCATTCCCTATACACATTGGATAGAATGAAAAAGGTTCACATCCAGAAAAGAGCAAGGAATGAATCACAAGAGAGAAATCCCACTAGTCAATATAAATGTTGCAGGCTATTGATTTCAGCAGGAAGCTCAGAGATAAAACTGGTTATTGTGTCTGGGTCCAAGTCCACCTAAAATAATACAAGTGATTGGGAGGGCAATCAACCACCGTAAAGGTAACTAGAGCTCAGAGGTGTAGCAGCAGCAGATCTTTTACTCCTCATGAGCAGCCACTTTGTTCCTAAATTCACGTGTAACGGTTGCAGACCCACAGAGAATGACGCCAGCAAGCTGGAGAACTGCTGAGATGCTTTGCACAGTGGAAATGACGCGACTAAACTGGGTAGACCAAAAAGGGAAGAAGAAAATAACATACACAGTTCCCTTACGGATGAGATGGTTCTTCTCGCACAAGTGTTTGGAGAAAGGACACAGCTGCTAAATGGTGCTGGAATTTTCTCTTCAGCTCTAAGAACTGCCGTTTCTACTCCTCAGCCCAGGTTATATCAGAAATACCTCAGCCCAGGTTCTGTGTTATTTCTCTCTTCCTGGCCGTGGCACCAGAAGTCACTGCGTGAAGCTGGCTGTCAATGTGGGCAGTACATCCTACCACTGCCCAGCCTACACAGGGCAGTTTAAAGTCTTGTTCCTTCGGATCATCACGAGGCACAAAATACTGCTGTACCAAATAGCACATTTTGATCCTCAAATCACCAAAGAGTTACATTTCCAGGAAACAAGAGCCCAAAAGGAAGCCTAGGAAGAGCTGAAAAAGAAATACTCTCCAGGGAGGGAATTAAGTTCCAGGGCAGACTTTAAGAAATACTGCAAAATACTTTTCTCTGGAAAAACCTTTCTAATGCAAAGTACTTCTAGTACTTTCTAGTCCAAATTAGCTTTTCAATCTCTTTTTTTCACACCCCTCCCTTGTCAAAATTGATGAAACAATCTACCTAAAGTAATGATTCTCACAAAAGACACTAAGCAGAGACTCCATGAAATCCACTGGTTTTGATATTAGTATTTTGTACGAAGGCCTTTCAGTGATGAAGAGCAATGAATGGTATTTGACAGTATTGAAAGGAAACAGAACAAACATGTTTGCGTTCCCTGACCCCCTTTTGTTTTCTGTTGCAATGTGAACTCTGTAACACTTATCAGACAAGGTGCTCAACAAAAAGCAGGTAGGTTGACCCTACTGCTCATTTCAACATGTATCCTGTAAGCAAGGCAGAGTCTGTTTTCTGCAGAAATAAACCAGACTAGAACTTCACCTCTAGCAATGATACGAAATAGAACACACTTCAAGAAAATAAACTGGCATGATTTGCTTATTTTTATAAGCTTCACTGATTCATGTGGATTTGGTAAAATCCACTGAAAGAAAGAAAATGAAAAGAGGACAGTTAAGGTACAAACGCTTTTGATTGGAAGGCCCTGTAATGATTTTGTGTTTGCTCTGATGAGAAAACACCGCTACAGTCTCTGCTGCATATGAGCCCGTACAGACTGCTGAGATGCTGCCACTGGCAAACAGCCAACAGATAACTCACAGGTGGCTCTTTCCCTTGGCACCAAGGGTGGCTGCAAAGCCTTCACCATTGGAACCCCCTTGTGTAAGTGGGACAGGACAATGGCATCAGGACAAAGTCCTTCAGCGTCCTCTACCCAGAACATAAAAGCACAAAAATCTTCTGCCAGGATATATTAAGAGCAAAGAGCATCCACAGCACAACTTCCTATCTGAAAAAGATGAGCACTTTAAAGGGATAGGTACTTTGAGTGCTTTATTACAGTGAGAGCTTTATGAGAACTATATCAAACTTGTATGAAAAAATATACTTTATGCCCTCAAAAATCTTTGAACAAATATTCCATTACTATTTGCAGCTGCCCATGCTGCTGGCAGAAAGGGTTCTGGAAAAATCCTGCAGGAGATGCTGGACAAGTCAGGCGACTGCTGCTGGGAGACTGCCATGGGGAGCACAGGAAAGAATCATTTGTATTAACACAGCTACAAAGCTTTGCTTCTGTAGATTCCAAAGTACCTTAAAAAGTTACAGCCGTTTACAGAGAAAAGAAAACCAGAGGTACAGAAAGAGTTATCTAGCAGGCCATAAAATGTGACAGGCAGCACCCCTGATGCCAGTGTCTGCCCTTTTCTTCCTCTACACTGAGTAGGCACTGGAATCATCCTCTGTGGAGTAGCTGGTGTATTTAAGAAGATGAGGATACGTACAGACATAATGAAGTGAGCCACTTCCACGGTACATAAGCATTAAGGTAGTTGCAGAGGCACTTAGAAGAATAAAGTGGTGCAGGTCAGCCAGAACTTTCCTATGACGTTAGATGATAAGAACCGCATCCCAGCAGTTCTTTTTATATATGACAACTGAATCCCTGGGTTTTAACATTAAACAAAAACCCAATACCTGTTGAAATAGCACCAACATGAGATGAAAGAGAAATATCCACAAAGAAATCAAGAAGAGACTTCAAAGTCCTTCATTGATTCCCTCACACTAAAGTCACCATGTCTTGAGGTATCGCTCCATAAGTCCATCTATTTTGTGTTTAGGTACTACAACCACCACAGGGTCTGCAAGAGTAATCAACTGACACTGAAATTGCTTATGCTGCAGCCATCCCATGATGGTCTTGGAGGCTGGCACCGCATCCCAACACACTACTCGCTCTATCACAAGATGTCAGCATCTCAGTGCAAGGACTCTTCTCACGGTCGATGTTTCAGAGCATTCACCATGCATGTTGCCTGCACTGAAAATGGCCAACGCTTGGCCTTGCCTGGCCAGGCCAATGGAGCTGTGATGAGCTGGTAGATCAGGGGGGATTAATTTGGTCTGGTTCATGGGCAGGAGGTGAAAGAGCCCCACACACTTCATATCACCTCTATGAAATTACCAGATCTTTCAGGTGATACCTGCCATAGTAATGAACAGCTAAACTCTTGAGATGCAGCAGATGTCATAACTGTGTAAATGAAAGGAGCTAAGTTAAACTCCTGAAATATAGTAGCTGTCAAGTGAACTAGGATTCCTAAAAGAATGCAAGTTGGCGATAACAATGTATGGCCTTGTAGATAAAGGAAGCAATAAAATTCACGGGCTAACTTGCAAGAACATTCAACTAAAGATGGAAACTGGAAAGTGGGGTATCTAGCGAACGTGAGTCAGAGGTCCCAGAACGACCACCAGAGACCCTCAGGGAGCACTGCCTCAAATCACTGAGTATGTGCAACAAGGAGGAGATGATGTAATAATTTAAAATAATGTATTAGCACAAGACTGCCTTTTCTAAAGTATGTAATGAATATGTGTGGTTTAGCACCGTATAAGCAAGTATACAATGGCCCCAGGTACGCATGATAGATGGAGCTATCCCCTGTGCATCTTGCGCTGCAATAAAGAATGCCGGGGGCAGAAGGGACAGGTGGTAACTCTAGGACCCTGAGGGGGCCTCCCCTTCCCTCCCAGACTCCGTAAAGGAGACAGGAAGATCGGGAGGGTGGGGTGGGGGTGGGGGGGCTCTTCTTCCCCAGGTCTGCTGCTGTCACCACCCCTCAGCCTGGCTGGGCCCGACTCCGCGTGCTCTGCACAATCCATTGCCATCCGAGAGCTGGTTTTGTATAGAGTTGTATATCCCTCTTCCCTTCATATTCCTTTTCCCTGTTTATCTCCTGTTAATCATTAAATTTGTTATAGTCTTAACTTCTAATTTTGGATGAGGCATTTTCTTTTACCCTCTCCCGTGAAGGGAGGAGGAGAGTGGGCTAAGAGAAATCCTGCTCTGTGGAGCTTGCCCGGAGCCTTAAATGGAGACAGACATTTGTTTACTCCTCCAGGGCCCCGCAGAGATAAGAAAACAGTTTTGTAATATCAGAAATAGCTTCCTGCTTTTTGTCAAATTATCAGGAGAAATATGCCTGTGTGATAAGGCAATGTTTGACAGACATCCAAGGGAGCAATGTCAACCTTGGTATGACTCACGGCTCAATACAAGAAGTGTTACTATCCAAGGAGAGTCTCAGTTGACAGATTTAAGTGCAGTGTCATTTTCTTAACAACTTCCAGGAGCCTCTTAATAGTAGAACTGTGTCTACAGTGTGAATTTCTCAGGAAATTCAGGTGATAGCGAAGTGTGGGGGCTAACAGAAAGCAATACAAGTCTGGGAGGAAAGAAAGGAAATACTACATCGTTCTCTCATGTAAAGTCTAGTGAAAAGACAATCTGCTCTAACATTCAGATCCCAGCTTTTTCTGTGGGGTTCTTACCTTGTCATGGTTTTACTAGGTGTAGCTGGGAAGTAGATAGGAGTCACTGTGCTGTTGAAACCCATGTAGATATACCAATCTTAAGCAGGGCCTCAGGCTTTATAAAGACCATTCCCAGCTCTTGGGGCATGTACATCCTCTAGTGACTGCACAGGACAATGAACAGCACATCACTGAATGCCTACCATAAGTTAATCTGATGTAAAAAGAGCAGGACCTTTAAGTTTCCCTTCAGAACTAATAATACAGTAAACAGAAGGAGCTGCAGATGGTGCTAAGTGCTGGGCCGCAACATTGATGGAGTGACACTGAATGACATGGATAGAGAAAATGGTATCCATGCTGTATTGACACAGGGTGATTGCTGGCTTGTTGAAGTATTTGAGAATGTTCTTGATTCTAAAGGGTGGGATAGAGAAGAATTTATTCTCTATTTTTGCATATCCTAGGTGCCCGTGGACTCATCACATTTATAATCGTGATCTAAGGATAAAGCTGAAAGAGCCTCGTAAGCCCAAATTGCACTGCATGGCAGATAAAAGTCACTGCATTTGTAAATGTGACTGACTGACTGCTGCCTTGTCATATTTAACACAAAACCTTTTGCAACGAGTAAGGGTGTAGCATCGCAATGCCTCTCGTGAAAAAGCTGATAAGGAGTTTGTACTGTGGAATTTAGCAGACACAGAGCTCAACCTCATAAATTCAAGAACTCATCAAAGAAAGCTTCTAAGGTAAATATAACCTCTTAGCAGGGTCTTATCTCCGAACCGTAGATCAAAGCACACACTTGCACAGCCGTACAGTGTGCGGACACTATCACGAGTCTGCTTATGAAACAGACTGGCTTTCGTGTTAACTTGCACGACTGTCAGACTTGCATCACATGTGAAAATCATGATGAAGAGTTTAGGGATTTTTAATACATGGATATCTAAAGTCAGACTATCATTTAGAAACCTAAACTAATATCTTGACTTTCAGAATTTAAAAATCTCCAAAATATCCAAGGAGTCCCAAGTGAAGGTATTTTTTCAAAGATGCAAATTAATTTTATCAGCTACCAAAAAAGGATGATACAAAAACTTTTTTGAAAATGTATCCTGGAACTTCATGTGCCCTGGAATACTCACTAGCCACCAATGTTTCTGATTTTATTAAAATGTTTTCTGTTTGAAATTCTTTTCTATGCCTCTGTTGCCTAGTGAAAGATACACACACAAAAGACCCGACAGAAGGAAACATCAATATTTCTTATACCTAAACTTACATCAAATATACAGCATCAAGTTAGAAGACTGCAATCTTGGGTCACTTCTAAATCCGGTGATTTCCACAAAGGTTTGATTTTGAAGGAAGGTCACATCTAAGATATTATGAAAGCAATAGTTGTTCTTTTAGCAGAAGCAGAAACTACCCCCTTGCTAGCCTATCTCAGCAACTCGCTGTAGGACTTGTTATAAAAATCCTGCTCTTCTGACAAAGAAGAGGTAACTGCTGTAATAGGACAAACAGTTAACTTTTTCTTTCAGGTTCACTGGGTACATGATCTGCTCTGACCATCCTCTTTCATTCTTCCTGGAGTAATGGCTGGAATGTTCTGCTGTGAACAAAAAGCATAAAAGAGATCATAGGGATCAGGAGAATCTGAGGTCACAAATGATGTTATATAACCAGGAATGGCTGATACTGCACCGATCAACTTCTCATTAACTCAAGGTGATGGTACCACCATGAGTATTTTATGCCCTTCTGCTTTTGCTTTGATCTCTAGGCAGTATCCAGCAAACTGGATCTGGAATCCCTTCCCTCTGTCTTCTGGGATTCATGGGACCCTCCATCACCCCAGACTCTGAGCACCTACAGTCTCTAATTGATGTACCTTCTTAACCCACCTGGGAATTAGGACAATGCTGCTGTGTCCCTTCTTAAAAAAAGACACGAAGGAACAGCCAGACTGTTGCACAAATTCTTAATTATGTTTTGACATTTGACTACAAGGTTCTCTTCAGCATCTCTTCCTCTTGTCCCTAAGGTTTCGGCTGTGAGTTAGGCACTTAGGCACCTCTTTGACTTCTGCCATAAATGACTTTTTCAGTGCCACATGCTGACAACATGGAGATCCTGGACCTGACAGTTCATTCTTAGGCTAGTTTAAAAGGAGATCCTGTCATGAAAAATCTTCCCTTTGAGATTATGTGCCTCACAAAATACTGCTATTCTAACGAGAAAGCAGGGTGTTCTTGCAAGATTGTGTATGACATTATAGAAGAGTCATATGCACTAAGAAGAGGAGAGAGGTTAAAAGGCAGAATAAATAAAACTGTGACTAAAAAGAAGCATGTAGTGTGGTAGTCAGAAAAAAGCTCATCATCAGCTTAACATTGCTTTCAAATTTGTCAAAGGCAGAGGAACTGAAAGAATTTTAGCCATTATTTCTCTCCATCCCAAAAAGGACTACTTTTACACTGAGTTAGTTATCCAGCTTGAATCAGGAACATTGTACATACATTTTACCCAATCTTTACTTATATAATCCTATGTTTGTCTTACATGGAGGCTCTCCTACCCTCAGTACAAAAGCCAAAGATGCAGAGGAACTTACTCTGACTCATCAGATCGGATGAGTCCTATTAGTTCCAAGTCAAGAGCACAGAGTTAATCCAAGTGCTTTTTGCAAGGAGAAGAGCTCTGCCAGAAAGAATGTTGGGAACAAACAATGCTCAGGAGAAAACTGAACCTAAGACTGAGCAGGAACACTATGAAGTCAATAAGAAAAGCAAACACAGAGTTTGGGGAAGAGAGAGGAGGGAATTTATGCATTAACTTGCCCCACCATCGTGGGAGTTGTCCATTTGTAAGCACTTGGACCACAGTTCTGCTCCGCTCAAAGTCAATTAATCATAAACCCTCCCTTTGATGCACTGATGCAGAGTCTGGACCTGCATAGCAATTTATGCCTTGAAATGTAGAAGTTAATTACTCTGCCTAGTCTTGGTGAGACAAGACTGAGGCTTGGTGAGACTACAGGGCCCAAAGACTCTCTTTACTGAAAGGGAAACTGAAAGAGAGGACTGACTTCCTCCGAGTCACAAAGTACATCCTTGGCAGAACTGGGAGGGGTTCTGAAAACTGCAGGGTGCAGAAATTCCAGTTCTGAGCTCAGCCCATGCATAAATGGACCCTAATTTTTAATGTCTGCTGCCAGTCACACTGATGGAAGAGTTCTCAGATCTGCTGGCTTTGTGGCCTGGCAGTTCCTCTGGTAAGACTTGGTGCTGCCCTCCCTGTGCCATCAATTCACCTGGTAGCAGGAGAACATTTTCAGGGCAATGGTGAGATATACGAACATGGTCAGCATCCCTCCAGCTAAGAGGAAGGAGAGACATAAAATTAATGTAAGCAGAAACTAACAGACCAAGTTACCATATCTTCCCATGTGCAAACAGTGCAAGAAACTCCTCTGTATTTGCTGTCAGACACCAGATATCTCTGTTTATACAGCCTGCTGGATACATCAAAAATAGACATCTAAAAATTATTCTCCTGTCTAAAATAAGATGCAATGACACTCAGCTGTGCAGGTATAATTTATTTTATACGTACTTGGAACTAAATTCAGCCCAGTTGCATGTCAACATAGATACAGCATCTGCCATGAAGATTTTTCCTGGAACTAAAAGGATGAGAGCAACCAGTCTCATCCCAGTGTGAATTTGTTCAGCAGTGAGATACAGGGATCTTTATTGGAAACTGAACTGAAAAGAACAACTGGAACATGCTGTAAGCTAGGACATCAGTAACACCACCGAAAAGTAATCATTTGGCAACACGTGAGCCCATAGGTGACAGAAGAGCTATGGTCTGCCACTGTATTTAGAATAGGAAGTAACTGTGGTAGAGTTTGTTTATATTTTAATAGCAGCCAGTGTAGATAATTAAACCCACAGAAAATAGCCCTCACTCTAATACCTTTCTCTCTTCCCAGATAACACTGTACAATTTAGATGATGCCATTAAATTGTTGGAAAGCGCTGGGAGACACGAGCAATGTAGTTGCTTTAAAAGTCTCCAAGTTTATTAATACCTAGCGGTTTATATACTCATTTCTTACATATGTGCATAAGGCTGATTGGTTAACACACACAAAGAACTACTACTTGATTGGTGGTTACAGAACTAAGCAGAATGTGATAGAGATCTAAACAAAATAAAAGCAAAGCAGGACATAAAACATTCTTCAAGGCAATAACTGTCACTTTCTTGGCCTTGCTCTGTGAGAAAGTCCAGGCTCCTCTCGTTCTTGTTCACTCCCTCTTGTTCACTCCTTACCAGGAGACCTTCATCTTGTTCCCTTGTACTTTCCCATCCGCTGTTTGTATCAACTCAGGTATCTCGCTTGTCTCGTGACCTCGGTCACGTAGCCAGTCTCTCGCAAGACTCTCCACATTAAATCTTTGCTTGCTCACAGCAAGTCCTAAACAACAGCCCATATAAAACCAAGCACACTCTAAGAAAGCGACTTCGTTCACTGTCTTTTATTGTTCTGTTTGCCTAAATGTCAGCCACATGCCCGGTGACCTCATCCCTCTTATGTGTGGGCACACATACGCAAAAAGAAACCACAGTATGTTCTTAGTCTACTCTTAACTTGCCCGCCCTAGCCACAGAAAGACAGAGGGCAGTAATAGCACAGACGATAGGTGAGAGAATCCCATTTGCTGCAGCTTTCTGAAGTTTCAAGTGATTCATGAGTTGTTTCAGCAGATGGAGCCATTGCAGTATACACCATGAATTGCCAAGCCAACTAGGCCAATTCACGCTGTTCAAAGATAAAAAACAAAACAAACAACTTCTGCCTGCTATCAGGATATTTTCAAAAGAATCCTTGGCTGTATCCAGGCAAACGTGTGTCATCCAGGCAACCACATGCTCTTTTAGAAAATGGATTTGCTTTCCCTGAACCTCCTAGGACTGATTTTTAGATCTATAGAATCTTTAGCAATCATACAGTACTGTCACAGCCTAAGCTCACATGTGTTTGAAAGCTGGCAGATCATGCCCACTCAGCAATTCTGGCACATAAAGACTAGCCTTTGCCATGATAACCAGCTCCTTACTGGTGTCAAAATCCGCTTTTTTTTACAGGTTAGATGTCACTACCATGGAAATGACATGTAGCTACAATTGCTAAATGGTTATGTTGCAGGATACAGCTGGGTGAGGGAGTGAGACTTTTGTGATATCGATATACACATATATCAACAAAAGGAATAAAAATAGGAATATAAGAATTTCAGTTTCCAGAAATACATTTGAGTATGACTCTTTAAAGGTCTTAGGAAGATAAATATGATCATAAAATTAGGCATAAAACAGTGAGCAATTGGGACAAGTAGAACTTGAGATAAATGGGTTAATAATCCCCTGCCCGAGCATCTAATTAAGAAGAAGCTGCATTCATCAAAGGCTTCTGTTGACCTTATACAGGGGGATCGGAATTTGGTATCTCCTTGGTATGCAAATTCATTACCATTTTTTCCTGATGGAGGCTACACACATACACAAGGGGCAGAGATTATTACATTTAATATAGAAAGACAGAATGCCTTAAAGAATCGACCCCTTATACTTTGCATGCTGCATAAGATCCGCTCATAAGCTTCACAAGTCTGCTCAATATACTTTCGAATGCTTCATAATTTTGAGTACTAAAGATGGTACAGCAGCTCTTCTACAGTGACAATCACAAGAGTTCTGGGACATGTTGTCATTGTACTGCCGGGCTGACAGTAAATCAGGGTAACACTTCTAGCTCAAAACAAATCTCTCACCTGGAGTTACGGTTTTCATGCTACAGATCATCACAGCAGGGAATGTTACACTGAAGGCAAATTAAGAGGCTGCCACACTAAGCCTATGCTTTCAGCACCACAAACCTATGAAGGACACGAATGATATGTTATTACATAATCCAGAGACAGTTTGGCCTTACAAGTAACATGCCATAAATAAGGGGAATTTGGTGAAATCAAGAGCTCACAGAAAGGCTGGACAGACATAAAAGTCAGGCATGCAGCAAATTTCTGCTATGCACTTCCACTAAGGGCTAGAGGTCTAGCTTCTATTATTTGGTCCCAGGCTCCAAATAAAAGCCTTCTCATTACGCTATCTCCTGTGGTAGATTTGGATTGAAACAGCTATTGAAATTGAGGTCACAAAACTCTTCTCATTAGGGAATAAATCTAAATTTAGACCCTAATCTTCAAATAACCAGTATGAAGCTGATCTACCTCACTGCATTACTAAAGTTCTTTACAAATACATGATGCCTCAAAGGCATTTGGATTCCCTCAGTGTATATGTGGCAAAGATTTACATTCAAAGGATGGATTCTGCTAGAAATACTCATCATTATACAGAGCAAGCACCATTAATAAGGAAACAGTTCACCCACCTTTTTAAAATCTCCTTCTATAAAAACTGCAGAAAGCACAAGCGCAAGCAAAAGGGAAGCTGAAAAGATATAATAATAAAACATCAAGAAGCACTGGTGTGAATACACCATTGGCATGTACACTCAGCAGCTGGGCGAGGCTGAGCTTGCTGCAAAATGGCAAACTACATCTTCTTTGGGGATCATCAATCGGGCTGTTCCAAGTTGGGAGTTGCATTTATGGAGCTGAAGCTTCTGAGCCCAGAGGCTTCGAAAACATTACCTAGAACTGACCCAGTGAAATGATGAGACTGCAAATAAGACAAACGTATTCCTGGCCATCCTCCCAGGGACACCAGACCTCTCCTGTAAGGAACCTTCTGTGGATGAGGTAGCTTGCAATGGCAACAGATGAAAAAGGTGGGCAGAGACTTTACATGAATCTACAGTTTTAAACTGCTCCTGTATAGTTGTCTATGTAGTCCAGGAGAGGCTCTTCAAACCTTTTTGAACCAATCTCCGGAATTAGGGAAAGGAATCAATACCACCTCTCTGACATCTCAGGAGGCTGGGTTTCCATGAGACATTAACTCTGAAACCTAGATGCTAATTTAAATTCCATGCTTTTAAGGGTGTCATTCCTAATCAGCTTTGCAGAAATAGTTAAATGTTTTGATGTGTTCAGTCAGAGCAAACTGTGATGATGGTATTACCTCCCTAACCAATTATTTGGAAGGAAACTAAATTCAAGGGAAAATTTAAAAGTAGAGGAACATCCTGCCATAAAAATGTAACCTCATGCAGGGAAACAAGATGGCCCACGTTTAATAGGAACAGAAGCTAAGTGTCTGTTTTCTAGTGCTTGTGATGTGTTGACCTCAGCCAGCAGCCAAACACCTACCCAGCCTATTGCTCACACTCCTCTCCTGCGGGATGGGGAGAAAATAGAAGTAAAGTGAGAAGACTCACGGATCAAGTTTAAGAGGGAAAGCAAAAGCAAAAAGAGAAATTCATTCACTACTTCCCATCGGCAGGCGCACGTCCAATCACTGCCTGAGTAGCGGAGTCTCAGCACATGTAATCATTGCTTGAGAAGACAAACAACATGGCCATGAATGTATCCCCTTTCATCTCCTTTCCCTGAGCTTTTATTGCTGAGTACAATAGAGTATCGCTTTGGCTGGCTATTCCAGCCGTGTCCCTTCCTCATCTCTTGCCCTTGGCCAGCCTACTCACTGGGGAGGGAGCAGAAAAATCCTTGCCACAGTGAAAGCAATATTCAGCAACAGCCAGAACACTGGTGCATGATCAACACTGTTTTAGCCACAAATGCAAAGCAGAACACCATGCAGGCTGCTATAAAGAAAGTTAACTCCATCCCAGCCAGACCCAGTACAATGCTCTATAATAAAATTATTCCTAATGTTTAAAGCCAAGGTGGGCTTGAATGCAAAGGATGTTCTAAACAACCTGCTGCAACATTAAGAAATTACATTAGACCTTTATCTTCAGGGTTTGACTCACACATTTCACATATCAACATTTCAGCTAGGCAAACCATTTATGTGTTTCCATCCTTTGTGGAAAAGGAGTAACAAGCTGCTCTGTGCGCCGAGGAGTTCCTAAGTGCATCCCAGTTCATCAGCAGTTCTGACAATGACCCAAACTGTCTCTGCTGAGACACATCAGCAAGTCTCACCTGGTTGAGCTTTTCATCTCCTGTTGTTTCTGTTTCAAACAAAATGTTCTACCACGTGAACAAAGCTCATCCATACAGGAAAACAGGAAGCTTCACAACAACAACAACAAAAATCACCATTGGTGAACACATATAACTGCACTTTCTGTAGTGAATTTACATCTATTTATGCCACGGAGATATTTGATCCTGAAGTCTGTGAGGAGGAGATATTTTCAAATCAGGTCTAAAACCATTACTCATCACAATGAGATTACTCTGGATTTGCAAAAACTTTCCCACTGAATGTTCTTCCCTGTTATTTTATTAGCTGTGCTCGTAAATACAGGATTAGAAAAAAAAAAAAATCCACATCCGGGGAAAAAAACCTGCCACTGAGTACAAGCTACAAAGTCCAGAGAAAATCCACTTGCTCGTAAAATATCTCATGGGGTTTTGTCACTTCTGAATATGACATTCCTGGATATTTGGCCGATGACACTTGCACACTGCTGACTTACCAGCAATGAGATACATCACTAGCCACTTACAAGAGTGTTTAGTGAAAACTAAGATAAACTTCACAGGATCAAAGGGTAGTCCATGCCTGAAAGAGAAAAGCTGTCAGATTTCAGGACACACTGTGACAGGATGTTTTCAGAACTACGCAGACACTCCACTGTCAGATGACACAAGCTGCCTGTCATGGCTCTTCTTTGCATTCCTTGCTCCCCCCTGCCCGCCGTGAATTACTGGACTTCTTCCAGATGAGATGGTCAAAACAAATGGCATCATCCCCTTAATCCTTTGACTCAAAGTCTCTTTGCAAGCTCCCACCACCTGGGATCACTTGCCTGGTCTGGCAAGTGACAGTGAGTAGAGAGGGTGGATCCTGCAGGACTCCACAGTCGTCCTTGCAGCAGCTCAGAAAATGCTGCTATCAGCCCACTTCTTAGACGGTTTCCTCCCATTCACAAAATCTACCTCTCCATCTCTCAAAGATGCCAAGAATTCAAGCGAGAAACTCTGGATTTGCTCTGCTCCTTGTGGACCTCCTAGTTGTTATTATCCTAATAGTCTCTCCCACTGGGGCATAGAATTTTTGGTGTGCTAATTCTGACTATAATCACATTATATTAGCCAATTTTTCAGTATGTATTTAGTGTGATGTAACATTTCTATAGCATTATTTTACATTGAAGAATGAAAAAAACCGCGCTTCACAACCTACAAACAAGATTCTCTTTTTGACATGATGCAGTGAGCTCCAGAAAGATGCTGTTAGATTGCACTTCTGTATGTGATCAGAGAAGACAGAGTTTGGATCTTGTCCTATTCTAGCATGCCTCAAAAACATGGTACAGCCTGACCAGAGATTCAATGTCCAGAAATGAAAAGCTGCAGCCAAAAGGCAATCAGATTCAAGGTATTCGTGGGTTCTGCTGGCTGAAGACAGCAAGCCATGGCCCAAAAGGATCATTCACACCCTGACAAGCAAAAGAATATTCTGTTTCTAAGATCCCTGGAATATCAGCATTCTGCTCGTCGAATGCTGACAGGTAAAGGGCTGGAGTAATGGTGGTAACATTGAAACTGTGGGTCACAGAGCACAAGAAGTTGAAAGCAGAAAATGTAGACTGCCATCCTCTGCAGCTAGTGGTCTTGGGTCACTGGTATAGACAACATGGCAGAAAAAGGGAAAAAAGAAAGGAAAAAAAAAAAAAAGCCAGATACAAGAAATGTGAATGAAGGCAGTGAAGAAATCAGTAGCCTTCATGTTCTGGTAACTCACTAATTACATGTAAGCGAGTTAATACAAACCTACTCTCCCTGCAATCCACAATTCAAGCTCTTCTTCTAGATCTTGAGAAATAGGTAATGTTGACTTTTTTTTTTTAGTATCTCACTTAAATCTCTCCAGAGTAGTGTGAACAAGAGTGAGAACCCAGAATGAAGAAAAATATTATCAGGATATAAAGTGAAAAATATTTTAAATATCAGTAGTCAGATATTGCAATCGCTTATTTGAGCCTGAAAGACAAAGCATAATCTCTTCTTTAAAAGGGTAAAATTTGCAATTTGTAGCTTGTTTTTACTGGAAAAGTCCTGTATAGCTCAGAAAAAAGCCCAACAGCATTTAGAAAGTGAAGGTTTTATAGCACCCCTCCCCAGTATCTTTCTTTCAAACAGGTCATCAGTTACTAGTTTTTATGTAATTGCTGGGGGGGAAAAAAAAAAGCATTCTTCTGTGTACAAAGTTTGATTCGTTAGATGGTTTTTTTTTTTGTCTCTGGGCATCAAACAACCTTTTGGTGAATAGAGTTGGAATGCATGCCACTTAATTGGAAAAGCATCATCGCCAACATCTCCCTAGGATATTTACTGCAAATTGTGAGCCATAATAAAAAGGAAATTGCCAATGTTTAATGTTTTACACTGTTCAGAGGATTCACTGTTTTGCTCAGCAGCTTGAACACTTAACAGATAGGGGTCTCCCTCCCAAGAATGAGCACGGTACTTTCATCCATCACGTGAGTGGATGTGAATGAAATAAATATAGATGTGAGTTTTCTACTCACCCTGAGATAACAAAAGTCTGACAAATCTCACCACTTTCAAATTTACTGCAGATATACAATTCTGGCACCGTAATCAGCAATTTCCTTAATTTCTTGCTGGAGGCAGTTACCACAATTACCATTTCCCCACATTTCTATAGAAAAACAATAGTAAATCACCATCAAGGGGACTCCAAATGCAAGAAACACCAACAATTTTGGCACTATTCCCATCTAAATCATAAAAAAATTAGCAACATGACACCACTCCTTAAAATAAGAAACTTTGATCAAATGCTTGCTGATGAATTAACTGTGACTTTTCTCTTACCAGCAAAACTACACAACAGTTAAAAATGCTTTGGAAATTTCTGAATCCACTCCCTCATAGTAACAGAGATTCACACAGTGAATGACAGCTGGAAAAAAGAACTGCAGGGTTCTAGAAATGCTTCTGTTTTCACTTTGGTTGTCAAACATGCTGTTTGCAATACCAGCTGTAGCATCTAGTTTATCTTATGACTTCAATACTCCTTTTTAGTAGGTTCTTAAAAGATTTTGAAATTCATTCTACAAGCTGGCCAGAGTCCCCGCTGACATTGCTGCCTTCTTGCAAACAGACCTTTGCCTAGAAGCTGGAAGCCAGAAGACACTTTCCGTCGGATGCTTGGTTATCCTAAATCCCTTCACTTCTTCTATACCTGCAAAATGGAACACAACCTTCCTCCCTTTCTTCACATGGAAAGGAAGGAGATGTGAATATGCATATGGTGTATCATTAATAAAATTACTGAATCTCTCACATTTGCAGATAAACTGAACAGGAAAGTGATTATCTCCTTGGTTTAAATACTGACTTGTGCTGCTACTCCTTTTCCATTAAAAAATAGTTATACTGGCCAGCAGAATCTCACTCTTGGAGAGCAGTGTTTATTCGTATGTCATACCACTTAACTCTCATGATAACCCTACTGAAGCCAATTTGTTTACTTTGAATTGTATACCTGTATTTGCACAAAGCAAAAGCTTCTATTAAAGATGCAGTACAGCATGACTTACAAATAAGAACTCCCACTGCTGCTGGTAAGTTAACTAATTAGGAAATGCAGATTTGTCAAGGGAGGGAAAAGAATGATCTAGGTAGCATTAGAAAGCTGGGGGATGTGGGAAAATTATGCATGTGTTAGCTTCTATCAGCTGGACACCATGAAACAGGAGGCTCTGCTCTCACATCATGTGCCTGAGTTTTACTTGTGTGCTCAGGATCCTCTGGCCAGAATTAGACAGTGAGATTCTGGCTTCACTGAAGTGAGTTGTATCATCTAGGAATCTCAAGATAGCCAAAACCCCTGCCAGCATTTCTGATTATTGATAACAAACACAAGTAAGAAAAGCAAGTTGTACTATAATCCTGTATGGTAATTGAGACTCTGTGTGAGAGGGGACAAAGGCTCAATATCAGCCCTAGAATCATAGAATAGTTTTGGTTGGAACAGACCTTTCAGATCATCGAGTCCAACCGTTAACTGAGCACTGCCAGGGCACCACTAAACCACGTATCTCAGCACCCTATCTCCAAAGCTTTGAAACCCCTCCAGAGATGGGCACTCCACCACTGTCCTGTGCAGCCTGGGCCAGGCCTTGGCAACTCGTGCGCGGAAGAAATTGTTCCTCATGTCCAACCTAAACTTCCCCTGGTGTGACCTGAGGCCATCTCCTCTTGTCCTATCACTTGTTCTTTGGGAGAGGAGACCGATCCCACCTGGCTCCAACTGCCTTTCAGGGAGTTATCAAGAGTGAGAAGGTCTCCCCTGAGCCTTCTTTTCTCCAGGCTGAACAATCCCAGGTCCCTCAGCTGCTCTTCACAAGACTTGTGCTCTATACCTTTCACCAGCTTAGTCCAATACTGATGATTAGTCCAAAAGTGATGATTTCTCTCTCACTTTGACCTAAAAAATAAGGTAAGGAGAGGTGACAAGGCATGGTACTTCCTGCTCCCATCAACATCCTGCAGCTTTTTCAGTTGTCTTACTTCATGTATTTAAAGTTATTTATATATCCACAGTATGTATCAGCTAACATCGCATACACATTCTGTCATGACACATTTCAGCAACTGTACAATACACAGACATCACCCTGTTCTGATCAAATCAAAGTCCCTAGAAGAAGCAGGTAACATCATTTTGCTATCCTGAATTTATATGAGATAGTAAATTTGTCTGAATATTCAAGATTTAAGAAGTGTGTAGATGGGATGTAACAGTTGTCCCATAATTTCTGAGTTTCTGGGTTTTTTCCCATACTTTCAGCTTATCTGCCATACCTGGAAGTAATTGAGGGTTTAACCATTACAGCTCAAAGTTACTTCTGTAATATCTTGCTCTGTCATTACTCAGTTTTTGGCACATGCCTTCACCTCCTACTTCTTTTGCTCCACCACTGCTTTCTCTCACCATCTCTTTCTTTTTCTTCTTCTTACACACTTCTGCTCCTTTATATACTCTGGTTATTCAGTGATTCTGTTATTCTTTGTCTGTAAAGCTACAGGGTCTGATCCTCCCCTCAGACTTCTGCTAGTGTAGCATAAATGATTTTGACTTTACATAAACACTGGAGAACGAAGTCTCCAGTTCACAAATCCTCCAAGTACAATCAGGGTGTTATAACATAGGACATTCCTTTTCTTTCAGGAAGGTCTTGAAATCATTATTATGAAAATATAATATAGTTTTGGATGCTGGGCTCATTATGCATATTTTTATACAAACGTTCACACGCTTTAAAAAAGTTTAAGAGTAAGATCCTGCTAAATAACTTTCTCAGGATGACAAGGCAAACATACTACAAATGGGGAGGACATTATTTTGGCTGCTGAACCCGTAATTCTTTAAAATTCTCACAAAAGAACAATTCTTCAATTGATTTTACAGCAGAAACATGTTTCCTTTTGTTTTCTTTTAACTTTTCACAGCACCACAGCCTTTCTACACCTCTGTTGCTTATTTCGGTATCACACGCTACAGGCTGAGGCACTTTGAGCGGCAGGGAGACAGTGCTTTTATTTTTTTTCCATATGCCTTACTTCTGCGCCCTAGAAAAAGAGCGTATTTCATTTGCATAGTTCTCTCTTCTCACTCACAGTGCAAGCTTTCACATTTAGCATGGAGATTTGTTTCCTAAACCTGCTGAGGCGGGAATACTTTTACTAATCCAATTTAGAAAATTATAATTTTATCAGAAATGTCCTTTGGAAATTGCTCTGTAACTGACTTGGAAAATGTGTATAGACAGAAGGATTTCTTATCCAAAGAGAGAGACTTCATCTATCATTAAAAAAACCCACAAAACTAACTCAAGGCAATAGTTAACATTGCTAACTCTATATCTGTCTGTTTTCTGTACCCTAGAAAAAATCCAGCCTCTTACAAGAAATGGCCTTTTACATTAAAACACCTTTCAGGAGCACACGTTTCCCCTACAGCTGCTGTCAAGATTTGACTAATGGGAGAAGGGGACATTCTAAAACCAGTCGTACGTGCACAAGTCACATTGGCAAACAGATGTGCATTCATTTCTTCTGCTCCTTCTGCTCCTAATACTTGTATAACAACGGTATCTATATTTTTGCAAATCCAGCATGCCACAGTTCACAAACAACACACCATTTCTTTGTTGGCTGGATTTTTATAGTGCAATCTGCCCTAGTACCCAAGGCATGCAGAAGTGACAGAATTACATCACCGTAAAGTCTCGGTTTCCACTGCCTGTGATTTATTTTTCTAGTATGAAATAAAATAGCACGAGATTTACTAAACTGCTGCAAATTTGATGGGTTTGACTTAGATCAAGACATTAAAGTCCCAGCATGCTAATAGATCCAGCTTGAACAGCAGCATGAAGAATGCTGAGGTTGTATGAATGCAAAGATAATCGAAGAGGCACTGGCTTAGGCCTTAGTCACAGACTGAAAAATGTCATTAAGCAAATTATCAACCCTCCTATAAATAACTGTCATTACTTTTCAGGGACATTGTCAGGTCTCTGAGTTTCAGCCCTGCTCAGTTGCTTGATTTTCTTCCTTAGCAGAACAAAGACTGAAATATTTACCAGATTATTTACATGTTATTTTATACACCTCTGTATATAGAAAGTAAAGTTTTCAGCTTATATAAAAAGTAAAACTTTCAGCTTATATAGCTTAGGGGAAAGCGAGAAGACTTTCATGTGACAAAAGATGAACTAATTTTGAAATGAAAGCACAACGAGAAAAAAACCACTACTTCATGTTCTAACAATAAAAATGTTCTAACAGTAAAAATCAGATAAAAATGGGGGTAACCACTCTTCTTACAATTATACAATCAAACTCAAAATTTAGCACAGGGTATTTGATCCTGCCATCAAAATATGACTTTATTACTTACAGCACTAAAATAAATTACTTTGGGAAGTAGCCTCACTTTGAAATCCATGCTATACACAGCTCATTAATATCAACTTCTGCCTATTCCTGCATGGCCACATCCATCAGTCTGATTTTCTGCTCTGCAAGATGACTGAAGTCCTTAATTGCCAAAAAGAAACATTAAGATAACGTATTACACAAGCAGAATTCACTTGGCTTTTCATACAGTGAACTGGTAGGTTCGGGTGAAAGTGGTTAAGCTGCAGGACAATCCCTCCACCTGCCAGAACAGCTGTTCCGAGGGGTCAAACATTGCGATGGACCAGTGGATTGTTACTGCTGCTCTGCCCTGAGGTCCTGCTGGAGAACCAGGCCTTTGTTAGCCAGCAGTGCTAGCCATGACCTAAGCACATTGCTGTCAGGGAGCACTGCTGCAAATTCAGTCTGGTGTGTGCATTTTGATGAGATATGCCTTGGAAATACCCCTTTTACAGAGGTCGGGCCACTGGCACGGTAGGAACGCCATGGCTGCAAGGAATTGCACAAAGCCTGGTCTGAAAGCTGTTGCCACAGATGTCCCTTGCTACAAAAGACTGTTAACAGAGGACAATTGTCAGGGGTGTGCTGAATAGAGGCACCGCCAGCACAGGCAGGACAGCAGGCCTGCTGTGGCCATCAGGTCTAGGGAAGTGATTCTGCCCCTCTACTCTACTCTTGTGAGGTCCCACCTGAAGAACTGTGGCCAGCTCTGGAGCCTCCAGTAACGAGGCCATGGAATTGTTGAAGCAGGTCCAGAGGAGGGCCACAAAGATTATTAGGAGGCCAGAACACCTCTCCTACAAGGACGGGCTAAGGTGGGGTTGTTCAGCCTGGAGAAAGTTCTGGGGAGACCCTATTGTGGCCTTCCTGTATCTGAAATGGGCCTAAAAGCAAGCTGGGGAAGAACTTTTTACAAGGGCCTGTAGTGAGACGATGAGGGTTAATGGCTTCAAACTGGAAGAGGGTAGATTCAGACTAGAAATTAGGAACAAGTTTCTCACTGTGAAGGTGGTGAGATGCTGGAACAGGTTGCCTAGGGAGGTTGTATGTGTCCCAGCACTGGATTTGTTGAAGATGAGGTTGGACGGGGCTTTGAGCAACTTAGTCTAGTGGGAGTTGTCCCTGCTTATGGCGACAGGGGTGAATCTACATAATTTTTAAAGTCCTTTCCAGCCCAAGCCAGTCTATGGCTCTGTGAAAAGACTCGCTGCTGCTGCCTGTGATGTGCGGAAACAAACTCCAGACTCATAGAGTTTAAAGCAGGGTATGTTTATTATGGCGCCAGATGCAAGGGGGATTAGCTCCACCTAACTTGTACACCAGGGACTAAAACTTGCTCGCTTTTATGGTCACAAAACATGCATATTCATTATATTCCTGGAGAATATTCAGTAGATCGTTTACATATTGTCTCGCCTCCCCGCGCACACGCCGTGTAACACTTCAGTGATCGCTGGGTCCCCTCTGGTGGTCGTTGAAGGCTGGTAGTCTTCCTCGCGAAGGCCCAAAGTCTTCCTCCCCAGCAAACTTTTGACCTTTGCTAAGTAAAGTGTCTTGAAGGAGTCCAATTCGGGCAAAATTGGTCTTTGTTATCTTCAAGGCCGTTCTGCTCATTATGGTCTGCCGGTTTTGTTGTTACAAAGCAGCTGGACTTGAGCGAGGGGTGAGTCAAAGGAAGGGAGTGAAGCTGTAGGAGGGGGTGAAGCTGTAGGAGAGGGGTGAAGTCAGAGGGTGAAGTCATCTATCAGTTAGAAGGGAGTGAAGAGTGAAGGAGGGGCGTGAAGTAAAGGAGGGGGGTGCAGTTAAGTAACTTCCTGTTATACATTTCCCGCTGTCCGCTTTCCTAACCCTTGTTTTGTTAACTTTCCCTTACCTCACTTGCGGACTGGCCTCCCC